>BSSO01004746.1:0-14076 GCA_030267885.1 Mesembryanthemum crystallinum | reverse complement strand
AGCAAAGGTACCCCGGGTACCCTTTTCCGAGATAAGTCCGAGCCTTCATGGCCGACACAATGTTGACCCCTGGCTTGGTCACTATACCTCGAAATGAAACTCTACCCCCCTTGGGCCCTCTAAGAGAAATCTTTTGGTCATGACAATCTATGCGGGCCCTATACTTGCTAAGCCAATTCATGCCAAGTATAACATCAAAATCTGAGAGTCTGAACTCAATCAAGTCCGCATGAAAGTCTGTCCAAGCAATATTGACTGGAACATCTGGGTGTAGGTTTGTACAAGGAACCACCACTACAGAGGAAATGGTGATTTGGGTTTTGATAGGTTTTGCATCATTCATACCTATCTTTCTAGCAAATGATTCGGGTAGAAAAGAATGGGATGCTCCTGAATCAAATAAAACATAGGCAGGTGTGGAGTTTAAGAGAAATGTACCCATCACAACGTTGTTCTCTGCATCAGCCTGCACCTGGTTCATCACAAAAATCCGACCACTGCCAGTCTTGTTTTGATTCGACCCCTGGTTATTCTGAGTATTGTTGGCCTGACCCTGCTGATTACCCACCACTGATCTGTTACCCTGCTGATTGCCCCCAGTTGTGGCCTGATTGGTGCGATTCTGACTGCTGACCCTTCGGTTGTGGTTATTCTTCCATTGACCCTCATTTCCTTTCTTTGGACACTCGAAAGCTTGATATCCCTTCTCACTAGAATCGTAGCAAGTGACCAAGTTTCCATCACAATCTACCCCTGGGTGGTTCTGACTACACCTCTTGCAGTTGTAGCTACGTACCCTCTGTCCCCCATTATTCTTCTGGTATCTCTGCCCACCATTGTTACGCTGGTTGTTCCCACTGTTGTTGTTATTTCTTTGGCCACCTCCCTGGTAGCTCTGGCCTTGATTTCCTCCCTAAAATCGCCCCTTTTTCTCATTTCCCTGTGGAGCATCGTCCACCTTTCTCTTATTCTTTCCTCTTATCTCCTCACGATGATGCGGGCTAAGTTTGCTGCACGATTGTACACTTCCTGAAAAGTGTCAAAGTTGCTCCCCAAAAGCTTCTTGAATGTGGAATAAGAGCCCATTCGAGAATTTGCGAGCCTGTGCTTTCTCATCTGGGACCAGTTCTGGAGCCAATCGTGCTAAATCAGTGAACTTGACTGCGTACTCTTGTACAGTCATTCAACCGTGGTAAAGGTGCAAGAATTCATCATATTTCTGCTGTTTCAGATAGTCAGGATAGAATTTCCCTCTAAGCGAATTCTTGAAAGTTTCCCAACCAAATCCTTCCTTAGCTATCAATGCTGTCTCATTGAGAGTCCACCGAGTATCCGCCTCTTTCTTCAAATAGTAGGCAACAACTTCGATCTTTTGGGCATTTAGACATCCCGTTGCAGTGAAGAGTTTGTCCATATCCCTAGTCCAATTTTCCAGCACTGTGGGTCCTCTTGCCCGTCATACGTCGGTGGGTTGTGAGATGAAATCTTCTTGAAGATTGACGCTTGGTTCCTCTCTTCTGCAGCAGTGTCCCGAGCCTCTTGCCTCTGAAGTAAGGCAGCAACTGTGGCTTGGCTTTGAACTAATTGTTGGAGCAACACATTGTTATCTATTGGGGGGTTCATTCTAGTACGGTTTCTAGTTCGACGATAAGGAGTAATAACGGGTGGCATTCAAGACCTACATTAATTAAACGGCGTTAATTATCTACTCGCAACATTTGTGTAAATAACACAAGTCCTCATCGAGGCCAGGTCATTGGCTCTACAAATAAGGATACCACACATTCTCCAACATCATTGACTCTATGTTTCACATAGTCGAGTCGAGTTCCATTTCACATTGCATGTTCAATAGTATAAAGAACGATAATTCAAATCAAGTAATCATTTAGATTAAATAACTATTCAAGGTAATATTCACCAAAACAATATGTACAAATAGCTAAATAAATAATCCACAAATTCACTAATAAATTATAAGTTAAGCTTTACATAGCCTACTCAAAATCTAATCATGCACGGAGTCGTTATCACTATTGTCATCAACTATTGGGTCTGGGTCGATGACTTCTGATATCGGCTCCTCCTCCATATCTAAGTCTTCATCCCCCGCTAGATCAGGATCCTCATCCATGTCAAAGTCCTAGTCATCCATCTCTAGCTCTATCTCTTCAAATCCAAAGCCCCACGCTTCATTATCGTCCCCTATATATGGGTCAACCCAACTGTTGGGAACGATTCCCTGGCCTATCTCTATCGGGTGGTCCTCGGGCGCTGGATGATCTTCTGTAGGGGGACCCTCCTCGGGTCCTCCTCCCCTAATGGTTTCTCCTCTGGATCCTCTTGCGGGTCTTCTTCCGGATCCTCTTCCGGGTCTTCCTCCGAATCCTCTTCCGGATCTTCCTCCTGGTGCTCTTCCGGATCCTCCTCCGGATCTTCCTCGTCCATGGGTTGTTCTCCATGCTGTACGGGAGGAATGGGCTCAAGGGCTGGCATCCCGTCATCGGCACCATCATTGTGCTGAAGGGGTTGGGCGGCCACGTCCCCCTCGAGTGGAGGTGGTGCGATCTCAGCTGGGTTTCCATCATTGTTGCCGCCAGCAACTTGGGGTGTCGCGTCCCGAGCTGGGGCTTGCTCGCCATCTCGTCTATCCTTATGGATCTCGGGTGGTAGTGGAACATGCTCAGCTTGCCACTCTAACGCTCGATTCCCGATGGTCTGTAAGCTATGGTTCCATACATGGCTGTGATCAAATTCAGACTCCCACTCTTTCATGAAAATCGAGTGGAACCTCCGCCATAAATCATTGTACCCAAACGACTGTAAGAACCAATATGCTTGGGTTGGGCCACTACGAACGGTTGACCTAGCCCCACCAGTAAAATTATGAAAGTCAAAGCAGTGAAGTGAACGCTCAATGTGAAGATCCAAAGGTATTTGGCCATCCCACCACAAATTTCTAGGGTCTCTAGGTACGCCTTTCTGCAACAAAATAAAACAACAAAAGTTAGTACCCACATAAGTACTTCAAATAGCCCCATTAAATACTAACCACACCCAACGACCTTTAATAAATTTATTTATTTATTTATTATTATTATTTTTTTAAACCCACTCATCCTAATTTTTTTAAATCAAGTTTTACTTCTTAATTTATACACCAAAATGAATTAGTGTTGAATTAAACCTAGGCTCTGATACCACTTTGTAACACCCCCAGAATTCGCACTCTTTTTAGAAATTGCAGCGGAAAAATACTTGAAAATCCCAAGGGTGTTACCGCCGCATTCAATAAATAAAATAAAACGCACGGCTATTCTTGCTAACAAAATTAGAAATACCTCAATTTAAATTAAATCCAACAATTATCCACTTAATGAAACTAACCCATAACCTCTTCACTCGTTACAACGAAATTAATTGTTGCCAACTGTCACTAAATTAAAGTAATATTAAACAAACTAATAGGACTTAAAGAACTAGTGTTAACCATAAGTTACCCCATCTTCAGTAGTCTCCTTCCTCAAATACGTCCTCACTCACACTTGAAAATAATAGGAGAGAAAAGCAAACAAGGAAGAGAAAAATCAGCAAAAGCTGGTAATCCTACTCTACCCTGTAAAATCCATTTGCAAACACTTAGCTTGCTTTTCAAAACATTTTATTGAAATTCATTTCACGCACACTTAACCAAGTAATCAAGCATACGCATTCTCAACATTTATTCATTAATATTAACCAAGTTATTAAGAGGGAAGAGAACGGCTAGAGAGATTTTAACCTCTCCCAAAAGGGATTACCGCCCCTTAATAACCAAACGGGATTATCGCCCCCTTAACCAACTGATCAACAAAAGTCCTAGATGTGCACACCCCCTTCTCAACCATGAGGTTTAAAAGGAAGACCAGTCTCCACACGAGACTGTTTTAAACTCATACTAAACCAAAGCCAATAGACTTATAACGCATCTCGCATAACTAAAGCCATGCGAGCCCTATAAGTAAATAGCCTAAGTCCGCAACCTTTAGGGGATCCTGCCTAAAGATTTCTTAACCCTCGTAACATATTTTAAGATCATGTCCACACAACAACCATTAATACATTTCTTTTCACACAAAAATAATCATGCTTATATAGAACATATCTAATAACCCATCTCACTCAATATTGAGTCCATGTTTTCTCATGTAAGTATTCTACTTTTAATTGCAACTCTTGCATACAATACTCCAATAATAAATCTCATGCCAAAACAAAAGTATAATTCATTCTTATCAATAATCATATTTCATTGCTTATTAACATGAATCAACGCCTTTGGTTATATTCACCATTTCCCCAACTAGCATGCTTCTAATGTATACAATCCCAACCATTTATGTTTAACAAACATAATAACAACTCAGCATGCTAAATACATAACACTTAGTAAGTACCAAACTTTTCGTTGGTGTTGAGAACAATAGTAGACGTGGAATTACCTTGAACACGCTCGCAAAATAGCGCACGTGGGCTCCTAATTAATCTTTGGCGACCTCGGGTTCTATAACACCCACAAATAAAATTTTCTAATTAATACACAAGATTCTAACTTATGAAAATAAATTAAATTTTCCGTTTTGGAAATATTAACATAAACCCATCCAAAAACTAATTTTTAACACCGGAAAACACGTGAAAATCACAAAACAACTGTGCAACAGTGGGCCATCATCCGGCTCATTGCAGAGCTGTTGCTGGCAGTAGTAGAAGAGCTGCACAGCAGCAGTTTAGCTGCTGCCCAGCAACATACAGTCAGCCAAAACAGCAACAGCGATGGCAATAACGCATGACCATACTCATATATTTTTTTCTTTGAAATTCCAAGCAATTATTAGTAGAAATTTAGAAATGATTTTAGCGCTACTAAGATTCAAAAATAACCACTTAATTTTTAGAATTCAAGAAAACAAATTTAAGCTCGAAATTATTGTGCAAGTAACGCCAAAAACACCGAAAATTCTATGAAACGACAAGAAAACTAAATCTGAAATTATAATCAAAATTTCAGATTTAATTCTCTCAACTACAACATCAAAAGTCAAGTCTAATATCACTACTAGACAACACGGGTAAATTCGACGCTTTTTTCCCTTTTTTTTCGATAGTAAAAAGCGTCGTAAAAAATAATCTCGACGCTTTTAGAAGCGTTGAGAAATTTGCCGTCGAGAATTTCTCAACACTTTTTTCTGTCGAAGAGGCACATATTTCGACGCTTTTTGGCGACTATAGTTCTAAATTCTCGACACTTTAATCTGTCGAATTTTGGTTTCCACGACATAGTTATCATCACTCGCAACACTTTTTTTTGTCAGCATAGCAGTTTCGAGGGACTATGGTATCTAGTGGAGGGCAAATTTTATGACAACTAAAAGCGTCGCGAGTTGTTTTTAGTTTTTTTTTTTATTTTTGGATTTTTTAATTCATCAGCTGCAGGTACATTTTCTTTTCTTTTATTTATTTTTTCTTTTTTTCTCTCATAACCTGCTTTTAACGATTAAAATCTGGGCAACAACCAAAACAAACCTTGCATGATCGAAGAATTAAGATCAACTTAAAATCACCATACTTGAGATATATAAATCTGTAGCCAATACATATGGCCCCAAAACATCAATAGTTTAATTCAATTCAATAATACTACTCAAATATGTATCTTAGCTAACTAGCTAGCTAGCACAAAAGCGAGCCTTCATATATACATAAATCCTAAATCCTAAATAAAACTATATATTAAGTAATTAGCTAGCAAAAATAATTTCATTATATTCTTCCCATCTGCATATGATGCGGTGCTGAATTGTGATGGCATATATGAGCCTAACTTGTTGAGCATGGGGAGTGAGTGACATCTCCTGATCCATTACGAGTACCATTGCCATTCGATACATCACGAACGTACATAAAAAATACAAATATAGTAAATTAGAATACTCACATGAAACGTCACCACAATAAAAATCACAAGCCATATATGACATCGTACTCAAATACAAATTACACAAGATTAATTATATAGTGGCTTTAAGAAAATTGTTCAAGTTACTTGAGCATAATGAAAAGAAATTTCCGTAGTAAAGTGCTCAAATCAGATAATTTTCTCTATATCTCCCAGTTTTAGCAGCTGTGAAAATTATTTATAACATCGATAGATAAGCTAAGAAATACAAAAGGAAATATACAACTTTCAGAGGTTGAGTTTCACTCAATAGAGCTTGTTGTGGCAGAGCAAATCAAATAACTAGCATATAACAAAGTAAAGCAAAACCTAGACTACAAGAAAATAAAAAGCACATAAATAATTTCTTCACTTCACTAATTCTCCAATAAAGTTTTATTTAGGAGATGAAAAAGATGGGGAAACTTAGGAAAAGAAACAGAATGTCATGAAATGCAGGTGCTGCCTCGTCGTCGCAACTGCAATATGTCCCTATTTAGACAATTAGTAATGATCTTGGGGAGCAAGCAATGCATTTCCAGTTTGCATCGTTGATTATTGACATTTAATCTTGACTACTCAAAACTTTAACTACGGGAACAATCTTGGTCTTAAGAGTATAAAGACTGGCCCAAATGGTTGAAAGAAAAAGAATACAGTAACAGGAAGAATGTTATTCTCCAGGCCATTGCGCAGCTACTATGTATTTTTTGTCAATTATACGGAACAACCAGATCTCAACAGCAAAGTACTAGTCATGGTGTAATTCACCAAATAAAAAATACTATTAGATTCAGGCTTAAAATCAGTTTTTGTAGCTAATATGTAACAGTATGCAAAAGAACTTTTGTCTAAAGGTATTTTCGTTCTGTTTTTATTCAATCTTGTGTAATATAGTATAACTAGTGGTGAGTACAGGGGAAAAAGGACTCGAGCCTTCAAGAACAGAGGACTAGTGGGGTTTTTACATTATTTCTAGGAGATACTAGAGCATACTACCACTAATGTTATGAGGTTCAAAAAAATTCAAAATAAAAGAGTATGGTTGCGCACAAACAACCAGTGGGTTGTCTTTAAACAAACCTCAGAAACTCTTGTCAAAAATTTCATCAACACAACACACAATACAGAAATCTTTTGACCAAAATTAGAAACAAAAGTGTACAAAATCGAGAGGAGCAAAGAGCAAGAATATTACCTCAGAACTGTCCCTACACAGGAATGACTTGGCATGTTTGAAAAACTCATCTAAAAGTTGGCCATTACGCACTGAAATCAGTAGTTGCTTCAAGATTTCATCGTGCCCTTAAACTTTTATCCCAAGCTCTTGATTTCTCTTCTCAAGTGCTTGATTTTTCTCCTCAAGTGCTTGATTTTTTTCCTCGAGTAATTTGCTGCGATTTGTCACATTTTCTAGTTCCGCTTTCATATTGTCCACTTCTATATGGTCCTCATCATCGGTATAATGAAACCCCCTTTCACTTAGCTCTCCATGAACGCCTAAGACAACACTCTTGTTCACTCCAAAGCCAAAACCAATCGGGAGTTTAGAACATTCATCATACATAAGCTCGTTGAAGACTTCATTCTCTAAGTGTATGCGAGACTTAGAAGAACTAGCTGCACATTCATTAACTTTGGTCTTTGCAGCTTCCTACATGTATATTTTTTTTGATCAGTGCAAGGGAAAAACATACTCATTTTCAATCAACTAAAAAAAAAACATATACCAAGAATTCTCTACTGATGGTTCCATCGACAAACCCTCCATCATCTATTTCATGAGTGAAGTCAAAAACCTCAATATAGCTTAGTTTCCTTCCTTTCTCCTTCTCCTGTATAACAATAGAAATAATATCATGTTCATTAGTATTTTTTTTTTTAAACAAAACTAACAATAATTTGATGCAAAAGTAACAGAAATCATACAAGTCTAGCTTGTAAATCAGCAAAGCTAGTAGAACCAATAGTGTGCAAATGATTCAAAGATCCCCTTGCCGCTTTTTCAAATTTAGACAATTTCTACATTCAAACAATCAAATATGTGAATGAAGTAACATCGTTTTAATTTATATATATCATGGACATAGATGCATAGCCTAGATGCTTTTATATTCAAATTTATTTCAAACCCGAAACCGCTTTGAACACCAGTAGTCAACCAAGTCTATCCACTGGCTAGAAGCGTGTCCCTTAGGCACATCATCATAAATTTCTTGCATTGCTCTCTTTTCTGGATTTAAGTGTGTCTTCTTCAAGGCTTATTTATAGTTCCTCCAAGTCTTGGCAACACGTCCGAGAGCTTTGTTGTCAATGATCTTCTTAGTTGGCAGCACAAACTTGGACTACACAATCAAATTATAATAAATAATAACCAACTAATTACTTGTGGTCATAAGGAAATTGAAGGGCTGGTCGTGGTGTCGACTACTAGGTACATGACTGATCACATTATCATATACATCACTTTCCAACAGATTCAGAAGCAATACCTAAAGTTGAAGGTTTAAGTTTGTTTTTTTAAGGGGAGGAAAAATAAAATGGAAATAGTGCATCACAAAGATATGCAAAAAACAGACTCTGAACCAGTTTTTAAAAAAGTTTAAAAAATGCTTGTGTAGCAGGTTGAACATCGCGAAGATATGCAAAAAATCAATAACCAACTGCAATGTGTGAATATATATAGTCAGTCATAACCAGCCAGAATTGTCATGATATAGAACAAGTGTTTGCTTAGAAAATCAAAATAACTCACCCGGACCACTTGAATGATGTCGACCTTTTTTTGTTGACTGACTTTTGTGCCAACTATCTTTACCGATAGGACAAAACCTCTCATTCTTTGCCATTTTTCCAAGGAATCGGATGAGGATAGAACCGCCATTTCCAAGTGGTTGATTGTGTTCATTGAACTCAAAAATAAATCTTTTTTCCTCCACGTTATCAACATCTCGAGGTTGAATATATCCACCCACCGCTACACGCTTAACGTTCTCATCTGCAAAAGAATAATAGGGCAATGATATATATTGCTAGCTAATCGATGCAATATATCATTTAAAAAGCAAATGAAACTAAAACAATTAGATTGTCAACCTGCAGTATATGCTGAGCATATAAACTGAATACTTAATTACTAATAAATAATTAGGTAGCATACTACATGTAAAAGTTCAAAATTTGTATTATTGATAGTTTCAGGTTGTAATCTAGCTTATTAAATAAACAAACAAGAATGCCACTTCATCAAGTAATCATTGCAGAAAAGAGATAAAGAGTGTGCAGGGAAGGGGAAGGGGGACATTACCTATAGTCATAACCTCATCGAAGGCATCAAATTCTACATCGTTTGGCCAACCCTCATTTTGTTTCAAATTTTTCGATAACTTGGCACCTTTTTTCTTTGATGGTTTTGAATTCTGCTTTCGTTTCCTCTTTTTTGTGCGTCCATTTTGTTGGGTAGAATCATCAACATCTTGCTCAGAGGCACTAGAGATTTCTTCATCATGAACATTTGAGGTAAAATCACCAACAGTATGCTCAGATGCAGTATGCTCAGCTGAAGTGTCCTTAGAGGTAGCAAGCTTAGCAGAAGTATGCTTAGAGGCAGCAAGCTTAGTAGGAGTATGCTTAGCGGTAGCCTGTTCAAAGGAAGAGGCAGAGAGTTGCCTTCCGTGACCATTTGTAGTTGCTTTAGCAGGTGATGGCAATGATAATGAGGGAACAAGAGGACTTGACACCGTCCCAAAAGGTGTAGATTCAGTTGGCTTTGATGATGAGGGAACAAGAGGACTTGACACCGTCCCAAAAGGTGTAGATCTATCTGGCTTTGATGATGAGGGAACAAGAGGACTTGACAACGTCCCAAAAGGTGTAGATCCAGTTGGCTTTGATGATTTATGAGAAGCATTGGCTGTAGAAAAGTGTCCTCCGATGATTTTGAACTTTGAGTTCCCATGAATGGAAGCTCGAGTGTTTGCCATTCTTTGAGTGGTGTACTCAATGATGTAGATGAAGTCATCATAGATTGTGATGCACAAGAAGATGGATTTGATTTTTGTGGAACCCATGTTCGATTAGATGGAAAGCCGCCATATTTCTCCGATAATGAAGGAATACGTGGCTTATGTGGTTATGGTGTTCCAGCTGGTTTTGGCATTGATTTTATGGTGGGTACATTTTGTAGTGGTTTCCATTCTCTAAAAGGTTTGGGCAGGTCTGGCTTTGGTTGGAGTGTTTGTGGAGTTAAAAATTCACTTGACTTTTCCACTGGGGGTGTTTTTGATGTACTCAATGAGGCGGGTTGGTATCTTTGATGTGGCATATGATGATGAAAGTTGCTTTGAAGTAGTGGACAAGGGTGACACTTTTTGCTTCTCATGTTTGAGCTCTGGAACTTCCATTGCAGCAACTAAAGCTTTCTTACTCCTAAACATATTCACAATTGCTTGCACTCCTCTGAAGAAAACCTACAATCTGAAAACAAAACTGAAGATTTTTAATACATACAAACTAAACATGATAGTTATAAAAAAAGAAGTTAAATGAGATTAAAGTGAAAGAAACCAAAAATACCCACAAGTTGACATGTTAAGGAAAATGCAGCTCCATGAGGACATCATATATATCAAGTGAATCGCATAACTGATTTAACTTAAGAAAGAATTATATTATAAGGATATTGCCTGAAATGGAAGTGCTAATACAGATGGCAAGTACATTAATATATAAAGATATAACTCTAAGCAAAAGTGGGAGCAGTCCGTACAGTAGCCAACTTTGATTGACACAATATTCACTGAATGTGATCAATGAAACACAAAGAGAAGCAAAGAGTATCCTCATGACCATGACATGAATGGGGAAAAAAAAGATAGCAAACAAGGATAAAAGTATAAAACTAATTACGGAATAGCCTCGCCAAAATCAAACAAGTCTCTTGGCTTAGTCTTAACGATATGTACCCATCCCTTTTGCATCTCATCATCAACGTAAAAGATCTGTTTTGCTTGAGATGAGAATACAAATGGATCATCTTGCAAACGATGACCAGTATGCATTAACTTAGAGAAGTTCACTTTAGCACCGCCATTTATATATGTTACCAAACCCCTGTTGATGTCCACCCCAATCGTAACGAAACACTACAACTTTGTAACCTCCATAATATTTTAATTCATATATGTCTACAAGTCTGCCATAGTAGACTTGTCCATCGGCTTCCACCATAACCCTAGAGTTTTGTGTCTTTTGGGAGCGTTCACGGTTTAGAGTGTGAAATTTGTAGCCATTGACAATGAAGCCCGATATTCATCTAGCTACATTGCTTATACCACCAGCCAAAGCCTTTTTGAACTTCCCTCTCTCATCGCTATCATCAATGTTATGCACCTACATTGACAAATAACTAAGTAAAAAAATTATTACTGATTCAAAACGTGGATGTATACATTTTGAGAAAATGACCAGTAACCTAATTTTGAAGCCAATCAGGAAATTCGTTGATGAACCAGTCATCCTCATTGCCTTTTGGATTCTGAACTTCTCTAGAATGAATCTCTAATCGCTTTTGACGTGTAAATTCACTGTATATATTACAACTTTTAAGATATATCTCACGCAAAAACAAAAAATTTAGTGAAGATAATTGTATAAGTGAACTCACTCTCGAAAGCAGTCTCCCATCTCATCAGAGTGAAGCAAAACATAACGATGTGGTTGTTTTAAACTTCTATCATCGAGATAAACTAGTTTATTTATACCAAGAACCCGACCACCCAAGTTGAACAAGTATGTATCTGTATCCGACATGCCATCATCGTTCCTTTTAGGCCTATCGAAGATAACCTCCATGCTTTCTAGATATCTTGAACAGTAGGTAATAGTCTCCTCTAGAACGTAGCCTTCTGCGATAGAACCCTCTAGAAAGGCTCTGTTACTTACATATGATTTCAGATGTGCCAAGTACCTTACGTGCATAAGGTAGTAAAAAAAAATATAAGCAAATTGGACCTAAAATAATAAAGGAAAAAAAGAAGTAACAAAAGAGTCATTACCTCTCAATGGGATACATCCACCTATAATGCACCGGACCACCAAGTTTAACCTCCTCCACTAAGTGAATCAATAAATGAACCATAATCGTAAAGGATGTGGGAAGAAACTCCTTTTCCATATCACAAAAGATCAAGATAATCCTAGATTGGAGGTCATCAAGTTGTTCCGGATCTAGAGTCGCGGAGCACAAATCCTTGAAGAATGAAGACAAGTTTGAAAGCAAGTCAATAACCTTTGTTCCGCTTGATGCTTGTAAAGCAATAGGAAGGATATCTTGCATCAAATCGTGGTTGTCATGACTCTTAAGCCCAAAGAGTTTTCGATTTTTCAAGTTAACACATCTAGAAAGGTTGGATCCATAACCATCGGGGACTCTAAGACTTTGCAACACTTTTAGAAATCGTACTTTCTCTTCTACTGACATGGAGTACGAGGCAGGAGGCATGTTAAGGTTTTGACTATTTGGACGAGGTTGACGCCAAAGGTGTGACTTAATTTTTAGTTGTTTGAGTGCTTCTGTAACATCCACATCATCCCTACTCTTCTCCATATCCAACATTGTTTCCAATATATTTTCACACACGTTCTTTTCAATGTGCATAACATCTAAATTATGTCTTAGAAGATTATGCTCCCAATATGATAAGTCAAAAAATATGCTCTTCTTACAACAAATAGCATCACTATTATCATCATTGACACCAACTGTAGCTACCTCACCGGAAGATGTGGCACTTGTTCTCTTCGTCTCTTTTTTTTTGTCGACCTTTTCGTCTGCTTTGAGGTTCCATATACATAACCGATTCCCTCCTATTGCCTTAATATATCAGTGCCACACGCAACACAAGGAGCATGACCATACTCTTTTTTCCCGTCAAACATTTCATCTTGAGATCTATAAGGATGGCCATCAGGCAACCATTTTTGATGCCCAAGATAACAAATCTTACTTGCAACCATGTATGAATGAGTGGAGCTAGTGCACAAAGGACAAGCTTTATAAACCCTTCGTACTCCATCCCGATAACATAGCATATGCAGGAAAATCATTAATAGTCCACTTTAAAGATGCTTTCAACGTGAAATGCTTCAACATCTTCCCACAACATTGTCAACTCATGTATTAATGGTTGTAAGTACACATCAATATCGATTCCTAGAATTGACTTTCCAGGAATAATCATAGAGAGAATGAATGACGATGACTTCATACATATCCAAGGAGGCAAATTGTAAGGAATCAACATCACTGGCCATATATTGTAGTTGGTATTCATTAAACGATAAGGATTAAACCCATCACTTGCAAGGCCTAGTCTAACAGCACGAGGATCAGAAGAAAATTGGGGATACCGATCATCAAAATCTATCCAAGCTTTTGCATCTGCTGGGTGCCTTAACTTACCATCCTTCACTCGACCCATATCATGCCATAACATGTCTTTGGCTGTTTTGGGTGACATGTAAATCCTTTTCAATCTAGGAATCAAAGGAAAATACCGCATAACCTTTGCTGGCTCACGACGATTAGCACTCTTACTACCCTCACTTGGATCTATCTCCTTACCTTTCACCTTCTTATACCTTGAAGTGTGACAAACATGACAGACATCTTACTCTGAATTCTCACCCCAATATAAGATGCAATTGTTAGGACAAGCATGAATCTTTTCATATCCTAGACCCAAGTCGGTGATCATTTTCTTACTTTCATAGTAAGACAAAGGGAACTCCATGATTTGAGGGAATGCATCTGCTAAAAGCTTTAGTAAAATAGAGAAGGAATTAGCACTCCAACGAAACATACATTTGAGTTGAAACAAGTGCAAAAGAAATGACAACTTTGAGAAAGATGTACATCCGTCATAGAGTTCCTTATCGGAAGCCTCAAGCAGCTTCTTATACTTGGCCTCTTCCTTTTCATCAAAGGTTGGGGGTGTAGATGGATCAGCCTCTTCTTCCCCTTCACTATGCACGTGGCCAGCCAAATCATCCATAGACTCACTAGTGTACTCGGGGATGTTAACTCCAAAGGTTGCACT
>BSSO01004745.1:0-14078 GCA_030267885.1 Mesembryanthemum crystallinum | reverse complement strand
CAAAAGCTAGCTTTTGGTGCCAAACACAACCGAAATTTCATCCAAAATCTAAACCAAAGTAGCTAGCTAATACAAAAATTGGTTAGAATAATTATTAAAATGAATAAAAAAAGGTCCTTTTGTACTCCATAATCCATATACATTCAATTAGAAGTCATACCAGAGGCGAAGCCCTTCTCACGGCTAAGTGGCCATTTATTTTCATTAATGCTCACCATTTAACTAGCTAGCTGACTCTTACGTATGATTAAGCGTGATAGAAATTGGTAGAGGAACAGTTCCAGTATATTTTTTCCCCTCTTGTCGTCAATATCGAGTGAATGATTGAGATAGTGTGAAATTCTAGAGAGAAGGTGGAGAAAATCTAGAGAGAGAAAGGAGAGTAAATTTCTTTGTATTGATCTGATTCAATCAAGTACAGGATATTTACAGAGTATTGTTTATATACACTAAGGTCAGCTAATTACAGCTAACTAATTGCTAACTAATTACCACTTGCTATTCATAACAGACTAACAACTATGTTTAACAAACTTTACATCATAATTAGTGATGTGCCAGCGTGGCACACACACTTCACAGATAGTTCTTTTCTCTCTCCTCTTTTTGTCAGTTAATCAATTTGACGCTTTACAATGAAATCTTTTTCTATTGTTTTGTTTTTGGGACAATGGGTAATGGGCTCGTGAACTTCACAGTAAAGTATGGGGGCAGTAGCTTTTTTGGACTGGGGGCACTAGCTTTATGGGCTGAGAACACTCCTTGGAAATCTTAATTTACTAGTTGTCCAGTGACAACATTACTGGGGGCCCATCCCCCCATCATCTATTGAATAGATCCGCCCCTGTATTTCGCTACTTGGTCTCTTAAATCCTTTTATTCATTCATCAATTTAAACAAAAGGAAACATAAAAGTCGTTGAAGCAGCAACAACTCCTACCACTGGACAGGAAGTTGTATTGTTCTCCTTGAAGATAACTAGCAACTGTTGCTATTTTTTTTCGATCAATAGCTTTGTCTGCTTTTTAAAGGTGTATAAATTTTGTTATAGAATCAAATTACAGTAATTAAAATAAAAATCTTTTTATTTTGTAATATTGTCAACCACACGCATTTGCGTGTGCATCAAAGCTAGTATATATAAAGGGAGAAGGGGGTTTTGGGACTCCAAATTTCATTGGACAAAAATACCCTTCCCATTTACCTATAAGTTGATTCAAACATTAAGGATACATTTGTAACTTTGCCAACAATGGCCTTTACCCATTATGTTGCATAACTACCCATTACTACATAGTATAACTACCCCTCTTGGCTCCCCCACATAGCAAGAGAAAAGATTAGAAAAAAAAAAGAAAACGAAACAAATCCCACGCCCTACCAAGAAATTACAACCCATCTCTCTGCCGTCAATATAATGGCAGTTTATGTATTTTTTTTTTTTTTTTTGGGTAGCACCTCTCCTCCATTTTATACACAAATAGAATAGGAGTATCAATCTCCCTATGCAAGAAAATTATCACGATTTTCGTTTTTTTGGTTGTTTTGAACACCGTATTTTCTTATTTCTATTTAATATTTTTGCTTTGCTAATCATTTACTTATATTGTACATGATTTGCAAGTGATGGAATTTTCAGTTGCAAGTGCAAAATATTCACACTACTGCTTCAAGATTTATTTTTTTTTTAATTAATTTATTTAATTTTCAGTTTGCCATTTATATACATCCCACCTTTCAATTTCTCAGTAATATATGAGTAAAACTTAATATTATCAAAAGAAAAGAAACCCGTGAATTAATAATGATTCAATTCCTAAAATATTTAGTGTTTTTGGGAACCTATATATAGATATTGTGATTCAAATGTTATTTTGATGGGAAGTTTGGAAACTAAAAATGAATATACAAGCTTATAAGCACTCATTGGCTATTTTGTTAGGGGTTTTACTCAGTAAATATACTGATTCAATTACACGCATTTGCGTGTGAATCAAAACTAGTATACATCTATAACTCTTAAATAAGGGAATTCCTGACCTTTGGTGTCCAATTTGTGATTTCCATTTTTACCCTCAACCACTCCCTTTTACTAGGGTTGAAATTGTCCAAATATAAAAGTATAAGTAATTAGTTTAACTTGGATATCAGTTATCACAAAAAGATCAGTTACTTTTGCATCCTCAACTTTCTAAAAACCTGCGTCCCACCCTGAAAACCTTTGCTCCACTTCTTTTTCAATCTGTGCACAACACTGCTTCCTCTAATTCAATCAAGAGTCCTTCCAAGTATGGTCATCTTTCTCTGTAAGTTTATATCCCTCTTCAACTACTCTTCAATTTAATTATAGTGATTTTGTTTCAACTCTTAGATTTCTATTGGCCAATATTCAATTATTTAAGCCCACTTTTCTTTGATGTTAAGGCAAAATGCGGTTATATTCAAGGGCTTAAAAGAACAGACATGGGAATATGGGATGCTTATGTCTAAGGTTAGAGAAATGGAGTAGCAGATTATGTAGATTTGATATATATACATCTTCATTAATCAATTTGATGGTAGATGGCATGCATATGAGTGGTTAATGTGAAACCAACTTCCTCACTTTTAGTTATTGTTAGACCACTTCTCTACCTCTGTTGCATTCCGAATTAACATTTTGTTTTACTCATGGCTTGTTATTTGATGATAGATGAGTTTGAAGTATAGTTGTTTCCCTAAATTTGGTAATTCCTCTTTTATGCATAAATTGTGATATGGTCTTTCGCATATTTTTGTGTAGAGATTTCATGGTTTGTATGAAATAATTATGTTCGCTTTTATTTAATTATATTTCTGTATTCATAGCAAAAATATTAACAAATTTACATCAGGCACGCATAGCGTGCAATAAAATCTATGTAATATATAAAGTTAGAAGGGGATTTTGGGACTCCAAATTTCGTTGGACCAAAACACCCTTCCATCCATTCCTTTGGAGATAAAAATTTATGAGGGTATCATAGTAAATTAGAGCCCACCGTGTGAAAACTAAAAAGAGAAGCAAAAACCGTTTCCTTCATCAAAGCCATCACGTTCTCCATCATCCCCTCTCTCTCTCTTCTCATTCCTTCCTCCTCTGTCTCTCTCCGGTCCATAGGCGTTGCTTGGATATTGAATTGGAGTCTTCGTTATTTTACTATTTCACGTTTTCCTTTGCTCCCCTTAATTTTCAGTCTTTGATATCAGTTGCAATTTTCGGGTTTCTCAAGAGACGACATAATTTCTTCATTGCTTCTAACGTACAATCCTTCTGCTTCTAAATAACTGTTTTTACTTTTCAAGTTGATTATTTAAATTGATTAGGATGCATTTAAATTGATTAGGATGCAATTACATACATTGTCAAAGCAATAATAATAGCTACAATCTGCTTTGTTCTTATGATGAGTGTTTTTGGGGCCAATTTCCCTTCTTTGTGTTCACTCTATCGGTGAATTGAATTGGGGTACTGCTTGGGACAATATCTCTTCCCTTTTTTTCTTACTTCTATTTTTTTTGTTGTGCAGGTGCAAGAAAAGTTATCTGTTATTAATCCCATATCCTCAATTCAATTGCAAAATACGGAAGCAGTTGGGAATCAACCCTTACAGGTTTTGGAAATTTGTGGAACTCACCTTTTTCAGCCATTCTCTTTGCTTCTTCAGTATGATGTTGTCTCTGTAAGGTAAAATACTTGAACTGGGTTATGTTGAAATTATTGGTGTTTTCTTACCCTTTTGTGGAACTCACCGTTTTTAACCATTGAATTGTGCGGTTTATTTGAGTGTTTTTATGAAAGTAAATTTTTTTGGGTGTTTATGTGTGCTGGGTGTTAGATTAAATGGGCTGAAAACATAAAGTTTTACTAAGTTTTATATGGGTGTTTGTGTCCATCAATTTGAAGTCCATTAGAATGGGCATTCATAGATTGAATATTGAGTTGTTCAGGTGAGGTTATCTCAGCTCCTGTAGTCTAATAATGGTTGATCAATATCCCGATCAGCCAGATGACTTTGCTTTTGACAACAAACAAAATTTTATTGCTAATTTGTCCTTAAACGCATAGGCATCATAGACTTCCGTCCTTTCTTTGTTCCTAATTTCATTTTGCATTGGCGATAATTTCCAAGGCTCTCTACCTAAACTTACAATCTGCATAAATAAATAAAACCAGTGATCAGCGTTTATGAGCTGTAAATAATCATAAAGATGGGACCTTTTCTGTCTTCTTTTTGCCCTTTTGTGTTTTGTCTAAAACGATTCATAGTTTAGCTTTCCTTCGTAAGCACCTCATCATCACTGAAACCCACACCTCCATCTAATAGATAGTCACCATTATAAACTAAAAATTCAGCGATTCAATTAGCAATATAAATTTCCTCCTTTTAACTATGTCATTTAATTGGATAGTGATTCCCATACACGAATTGTAACGATACACAAATAAAATAGCCACTAAGAAGTTGCCATGTAATCAAGGTAAAAAATGAAAGGAGGGAAAGTAGGGAGGGAAAAATTTTCACTTGGAAGGAAAATTGTACTTTTTAGGCGGCAAAAATAAAATATAGGAGGGAATGAAGTTGATGAAATTTTTTCCTGCCATCAGCCCGAAATAGGTAAAGTATTGTAAAATTTTCCGGCAAGTATAGGACATGAAATCCGGCGAATTTTCGGCGAGTTTAAAAGTTAAGGATTGTGATTAAACATTTACGGCAAGAATCCGGAGGTGGTGTTGTAGGGAAAAAGAAATAAACAACTCCGATGACAATTCCTTGGTCGAAGAGTTACATCTCCGGCGATAATTTTAGCGTACAGTATTGTGACTACATTGACAACCTGGAGGTGGAAGGTGGAAGATGAACAGATTGGGGGAATTTCGATTTTTTGATTCAGTCCTGCAAATTTTTTTTTTCTTTTTTTTAGTAACAAAATTATGTTGATTGGTTAGAATTTTTTTTTTTATTAAGAACAAATTTGTTAAATGTTTGGCATTATATGTTAGTTTAGTAACAAATGTGTGAATATTTGGCATTCATTTCATAGTTAGTAATGAAAACTTCTCCACCATAGTTCATCAAGCAGCCGCTACAATTTACATAGCAGGATGTATCATCTTCCAGCGAAAATCCCGCCATAAAAATCACCACCAATTGTTCGATAAAATCTCTCTTCCATATGCAAGTCTCTCACCACGTTGCCGTCGTCAACCTTTTCGGCGTTTCTCTCTCCGGCGACGATTTCGTTTTCCTTGTTTACGAGTCCATCAATGGAGCTGTGGCTTGAGCGCAAAAGAAGGAGATTAGAAAGTATGTCGCCGGAGTGTAGAGTCAAGGATAGAGAAAGACGTTGGAGTCTCGGAGAATTAGCCAAAAAATGGACAATGGCCACAAGTGAAAGTTTTATTTGTTTACCTCCAATCGCTTGGTTAGATCTAAAGATCATTTTGAATTGTGAAGTAAAAATTCTTGAATTTCAAATGAAATCCGTTACAAAAGTTTATTTTTCTTTTTTTTAATGTGAATATAATTGGCCAATCACAAGCTACCATTTTATAAATAAAAGTGTGTATGGTTACACACTGTGTATGGGTAGCATTGTCCCACCACTATAAATAATTATTATTTGAAAAAATAAGTGTTAGATTGCGTACAATCTCAAAATGACACGGTCCATCCTCCAAACAACAAGCGCTTCACATATAATCATATATATCATTATAAAACTATGCAGATATTAAAGATTACTAAAGGCCAAATGATAAATTAATAGAACAATATCTACTATTGGCATTAGGAGGAACTAGAAATTATTGGATGATCCTTGCCACCACGTACTCTGTGAAGTTCATCACCAATTTAGGGCATGTAAGGTTATGGCTCGAATTCTCGAGTTGATATCAAAAGCAATCAAGACATGTTATATACAAGAGGCCAGGTAGAATGTCAAGAGGAATGCATGAACAAGCACCTTGTTCGGGCAGTAATTAAGCTTATGTATGGCTTGCTCGGGCACAAGGATAGAAGCTTGAATTTTGGGATAGAGTAGGCTCACCCACTCAAGCTAATCCAAAGCCTAGGATCGCTTGGGCAATTGTGTGACTTTTCGTACGGTGTTTTTGGAATGTTCATTAAACCCAATTAGCTTCCTAATAACGGCTAAAAGAGTCCTAAACGTAGTTGGTTTAGATTTAAGTATTTTGCCTATTTATATCACATTAGCATCAGGTTTATTTGTACATATTATTCTCAAAGTTATTCTCTAAGATTTTATTTTTAGATAATTAGTTTTTTATTTAATGGAAAGGCTAGCCTAATAAGCATCATAGCGATCAAGTGATCCCCTCATCTTCTAGAAAAGGTATGACATCACTGATCATCAATCATGTGATCAATGCATAGCAAAGGAAGTATACAAGCTTTAATTTAGATAATGCTAGCATTTAAACAATTCAGAATACCAATGATGACCGAGGAGTCCTATGTGCAAGAGTGTTTGGACAGTGATTCCCATACACGCCGTGTACTCATACACAAATGTAATAGCCAATTAGAAGCTGCCATGTAAGCAAAATGAAAAAATAGGAGGGAAAGATGGGAGGGAAAAATTTTCATTTAGGAGGGAAACTTGTGTGTATTAGGCGGTAAAAGTAAGACAGAAGAGGGAAAGCAATTGATTTAATTTTTTCCCTCCACTAAACTCAGAATAACAAAAGTCTTATGAATTTCTCCTGTGAAACTCCGGCGACTCAAAAAGTTTTAAAAACTTCTCCATTAATATGGTGTTGTTGTTTTAGGTAGTCACTGTACGAATTTTCCGACGAGTCTATGACGTGAATTCCGGCGAGTCTCAAATTAAACTATTGATACTCAGTGTAACGGAAAGAATCGACGGCGATGACGATGATGGTGCGGCGACAGTGGTGGTGCTGTATAGAAAAGAAGAAGGAATATAATAACTCGATCTGGTGCCAATTTGTTGATCGATAAAACTATTTCTCCGGTGATTATTTTCTGATGTACAGCAATGGGTGATTACATCGACAACTGTTTGCGGAAGATGAACAGATTATGGTAATTCTGGCATTTTGATTCAGTTCGTGATGTATTTTTTTTATTTTTGCTTTTATTGGTAACAAAATGATGTTGAAAACAATATTGAATAGTTGTAATTTTTTAATATTAGTAACAAATTTGTTAGCTTAGTAGCATTGTGTATTGAGTAGTCATTTTTTTAATATTAGTAACGAATTTGTTAGTTTAGTAACAAGGGAAAAGAATGAGATAAAAAGTCGGCGAAATTTCCACGAACAACGAAATAGATGACAAAGTTGTCGAATGACTTACGGAATGCTGCTAGAACGCTAAGAGAATCGGATGGAAAGTCGCCGGAGTATAAAGTTGATGTGAGAGAAAGTCGCCGGAGTATTTTTATGGAGATAAGACAAATAGCCACAATTGAAACATTTCGTTTATCTAACCCCTTTTGAAATTTGAAATGAAAATGTTTGAATTTCAAACATCATTAGTTTCAAAAATTTATTTTCCTTTTTTTTTTAATTAGCCTATAATACCCAATCAAATTTTGCCACCTCATAAGTAAAACTATGTATGGATACACAGCGTGTATGGCTAGTATTATCCCATTTAATTACCTGTTTCAAGTTTCGATAATCTAAGAGCATAATGAGCACGGAGTTTAGGTGAAGTGCTGAATTTTGCTATTTTTGGTCCCTCTTTTTCATGTATGGATGGATTTTCTTTATCAATACGAGTGTTACTTCTATTTGATTGGGTTCTTCCGATGAATTTTGCACCTACATATCTCAATGATGTTCAAATAATGACTTTGATTATTTTTTCCCTTTCCTCGAGAAGAAAGTTATTGTTGAATATTTTCTACGTTGGATTTGTTCATTCCCAACAGGGTTGTATAGGTTTGTGGATTGTGATATTTTGTAAAATTTCCCTTTTTGCTGGGAGTGAGGAAGATATGAGAGGATGGATGTAGGAGGTTCATAGCTTAGTATATTGGATATGTCATGTTTGGGATTTTGACTTAGGTGGTTCGTAATGGTAGAAATTGGTTCCAGTCAGAACTATGCAAATAGGTAAGAGCAACGGTGGCTGGGGCCTTCATTTATATTTTCACGCTTTCCCCCCCTTATAAGCTAACACTCTTGGTGGTTATATTGGCTGGGATTTTGCTACGGCGATAGATGGTGCCGGGCCCGAAGCGATTACTTTTGTTTGTTCTATATATGGTCATGTTATTTTGGTTAGGAGCTTGAGGTATAATACGGATCTTTTTCCCCTTTGGATTTATACTAGGTAAGATCATAGTTCTTTTGTCTTTTCTCCCCTCCCTGTTTTTGTGAAATTTGTGTGTTTGTATGTACTTTTAAACATCGAGATATCCAGTCACTACTTTCCTAAGGGAAGCTTCTTGGTATTCAGGTATATAAGTTTGTCTCTAGCTAATCTATGTTCCATTTTCTTTGCCTCTCTTTGTGATGGCTATTTTCATCCTGTATGATCTTTTTGGTGTTGGTGTACTTGAATTGGCTATCTAATAACTTTACAACTATGCTTCATCATGGTTGTTTTTTCAAGTTTTGGTCTTCTAAAGCAATTCGCATTATCTAATCTTATTGTGCTCAACGTCACTTGCTGGGCTGGTTTTTCTAATATCACTTATTGATTTGATGAGATGCAGCTTTTGTTGGTCTATGTAACTTCCTTGCCATGCAAAAACTGAAAGAATTGAGTTGGTCCGCATTTGACAGCTATAAGTCAAAGACTCCTATTAATCTAGCTGGAAATGATGAATGATGATTAAAAATGCATGCAATGGAGATTTTGTAGCTACTGGTTGATGAACGGCATGTCTACTGTTCATTTTTCAGTATCTTCAATTCTCATGGCAGTATTAAGTTAAATTTCCTTATTTTCTTCTTTGCTTTTGGATGTGTATAACTTCATGAATTTAAACATGCTCTGTTTTTTAGGTTTTTGGAGGGAAGTTTTCTTTTCTTCAATTCCTTTCTGTTTGGTGACAGCAAAGACAACATGGCTCAATGGCCTCTTCTTCTTGCTCATCTTCTAAGCGTTCGTTCAATGTAGTTGAGGCAAAAAGATATAGGTCGACCACAACTATATATGACTGAGCGATTGCATGACAACAGGTCGTTGCCACACGTATAGTCATGTAATCAACCTCGCTTTGACTATGATTTTCATTGTTAACCTCTTATTCTTGCTGCCTTACGCGTTCGTTCAAGGCTACAAGTTGCAGATAGAGTATGGCTCTATTGAAAATAATACATGGTTTTCTAAGTAGAGATGGTTAATGAAAGTATGTACTTCGTTCTGGAACTATACCAGTAAAATAGAACAATTTCAGGAAGCAACATTCTATTATGACATTGTAATATGCGTTTAACCACTTCCAGTGTATATTTTTTTTTAGACATCTGACTTCATTTTGTTTTATTTTTTATTTTTTGGTCTAATCATATTACATCACTCTTTTGTTGTTGTTGTTGGGGCTTNTTTTTTTTTTTATGTCAAAAGCTATTTATAAGATGAACCACACATCCACAAGCATTTGCGTGTGCCTCAAAGCTAGTACTAGTAAAGCCAGAAGGGGGTTTTGGGACTCCAAATTTCATTGGACCTAATTACCCTTCTATTCACCCACATAGAGAGTTAACAAATGAGGATAAAATAGTAAGTTAGACCCAACCCACAAAAAAAAAGGGAGGACGTTCTTCCTTTTCCCCCTAATTAAACGCTCTCTCATGCAACCGCTCTCTCAACACGACGTCTCTCTCTGTGAGAGCACACAGGACGGTTATGGAGTCCCTCTCCAACTCCTCCACATGCTCCACCCACCGTTTGTACCCTTTTTCACTTTCCAAATTAGTTCCAATCGTTGGTGCGCAGAGAATTTGGTTAAGCTTCTTCCAAAGGTACGCTTAAATTCTTTACAATCTTTATAAATTTTCCTCTGTCCATCCTGTAATTTGGATGTGATATGTGGGTGTTGCGAATTGGGTTTGTGTTGTTAGCGAATTTGGAGCGAATTTCTTTTCTTTGGTTAATTATACTACTATTATGCAACTAGGATTGAATGCCTGTAGGCTATAAGTGAAATTTCGGTGCAAAATGGGATGATTTCCCTTAAAGTCCGTTCTACAACTAATTTGCAACTAGAGATTTGTTTCTTTAATTATAGAACTAATTGATCAACGGATTTTGCAGGTTTAATTTGTTGGAGTGTTTATGTTGATCATTGAAGTTCATACTTAATTATTAGGGTTAATTTATTTCACTGAAGTATACCGAGGTTTAACGAAAATACACTGAGGTATACCGAAATTTCACAAAATATATTAAGGTATACTATTTTAGAAACTTGAATGCAACTCATGATTTCGGTGATCGAATTGACTAAAGTATACATTGGATTGAAAGAGGTAATGGTCCTGAGAAGTCATTAGGTTTGAAAGATCATTTTTTCAACTTTATTACCATGAAGGAGGGACTGGTGAAGGGGTGCAAAAGCATTGATCTGGGTTGTTGGGAGCTTATAAAGGATTCGTTTACCTGTGTTTGATGGACAACTATCGCTTTTGATGGTTCCCAAATCATAATTTACTAAATCCGATCACAAAAATGATGAGTTGCAATTAACTTTTCAAATTCGTATGCCTCAATGTATTTTCCAAAACGTTGGTAGACCTTAGTGTATTTTCACTAAATCTCCGTATACCTCAATGAAATTTTCCCTAATTATTATATCTGTCAAAAAAGGTAATTATGTTCTTTTGCTCAATTTACACATTCATATGAACAAGTTCGGATTCTAATTCAGCAAAAGTGAATTTATAATTAAGCAGTTTTGTAAGTATCTTTTTAATTGAATTGGTTCAATTTGATTCAATTGTGAAATGGTAGATGTATATATTAAGCTTATACTCATGTTCTGTAATTTATGTCTTTATATAGAAGTTTAATCGTTATATAGTCATTGGGTTTTTAATTTTGTATTATTTTTTTTCATGTGCAACAGACGGTTGGTTTTGAACTGTAGATTTGGAGCTTGGACGAATTGTACAATTGTCACCAATTTGCCCGTACATATAGCCAGCCAAGAAATTCTGAGGTATATAGTGTAATCTATGATGTAAGTTTCGCTCACTGCTTTGATTGTGGTTTTGACAAGTCAAAGGTAAAATGACTTTTGGTTCAAATTGTGTCATCTAATCTATTATGGCTTGGCTGTGGAAGCAAATTTGATAAACTTCCAGATGATCAAAAGCTTGATATGATTTTTATGTACTATTTTGACTAATCAATTTGGATTACTAATGTTTTTGTTTTTTCTTCTTCAAAAAAGTAACTTTTTTTTCATCTCTTTTTTTGTGTTGGGATTTTAGAAGCATGAAGGAGGTTTGGGAGATACCGATTTCGGCGACTATATGTCTGCAAGGTATTCGAAAATGTCAATTCTTTATTCCACTGTTTCACTAGCTATTGAGGCAAAGCGCTAAATTTTATCCCTTTTCTTTAATAAAAAAAAAAAGAAAAACTTATTATTGTCCCTCCATTTGACATATAGTTGTCATCATCTTTGAAAAATAGATTTAAAGTTCTTTTATCAGAAAAAAAATTTTCATTTGCATATTAACTGCAGAATAATAGTCATGAGACATCTCATAAAGAATAAGAATGATGTCAAAATATATACGAGTACCAATTTATGATGATCACAATAGAAATTGTTTTGGTCACCTGGAGGCATGCATAGTTAATTAATGGTGGGCAACTATTACTGTGAAATACTCATACCAATTTCGCTATGATTATCCTTCTCCTCCAAATAGAATTATTTTCATTATATATATTTATTTATCATCAGCTCATTGTCTATTTACTCTGTCATAATCTCTCTCTTCCGAGAACATCATTATTTACTGAATCTATCTTCATCTTCTAATCAGTTGTTTTGAGGATGCAAAATGAGTTAATGACTTTTCAAAGCTATGCATATTGCCACAAGAATACGGGATGTACAAATCCTTATATTCAGATTGGTTCTTAAAAAGTACATTTTGCGTGTTTGTTAATGTTTTTCATTCACTATTTTATGTGTGTTCATTTTCTTTGGATTGTAGAGAATGAGTTAAAAGTCACAAGACTCACAACTAATGGGGTTTTGGCAACAATAAGCTTCAAAGTGAAAATGTATTCCATCATGTCAATGATGAAGGCTTATTCATGTAAATTAGTTAACTTTAGCTAGAATGTATAATTACACATGTATCTATAGCTACGCTATATGTACATTCTTACTTTTAGTAGTAGCAAGCTTAGTACTAAGCAGTAACTAAGCGTATTTTCTCCTTTACAATATCTTAAGAGGTTGTGGGATTACTATGTAACAACATGTCATGTTTCTTATATTTTACTCTTTCTTTTTTCCGTCCTATTTATTATCACATTAACTTCTAATATCTGACCTCATATTATGAGGTTACTTTTTTATGTTATTTTTCACGCTATGATAATTCTCATTTTGCGTTCACGTGTCTGAGGGGGAGCGGCTAAGACCCCCCATTCCAGAACAATTCTAAATCAGAAAATCATTTGATCTTAAAACGACTAAGAATGGTATGATATTATAGGATTTTTTTTTTCAAAGCAGTGTTTTTGAAAAAGAGTGGTTATTTTGCTCTGCACACATAGTGTGCAATTCAAAGCTAGTATATATAAAAAGCGTCCCTATGAGTTTATTTGTTATTTACGTTCTAGAGTAAGAGTTATTTGGTTTCGACTTGGTCTTTTAAATGTTTTGTTTTCAGGTTAGACGATGTGGTTGGTGATCTTTAGCTTATGACTTTATCACACGTGGCAATACAGTTTTTGATTTACTCCCGTTTCATATAGGCCGTGTTTGGTAAATGGCTTTTTGAAGAAAGGTTAGTAGCCTAGCTAGATTGAAGAAAAATTAGAGGATTGACCACATTAATCCTCTAATTATAGTATTTGGTATAACAACGGATAGGTTTAGCGGATTCAAGCCAATCCGTTAACTGCAAAATGCTAATGAACCTAGCTTTTTTCACATTAAAGGATTGGTATTATTTAACAAATGACATTTTTACACAAATCAGCTAATTTTACCAAACACATTTATAAAATCAGTTAATGCAATCATATGGTCAAATCTCGTAATATAATCCACTGGACGAATCTGCTATCAATTATCAGCTAAGTGCCAAACAAGGTCATAATTTATTATAGATAAATTGTTGGAAAAAAAAATTGGTTTTGGGTAAATAGGGGAATGGAATTCCTGTCAATTTAACATACATCCAACTTAATAATTCACATGTTACAACATTGATACATAGACAAATCATGTACATTTTTAGTACATGAAAACTCAAAACTAAACCAATACAAACAATAATGTAAATAGAAAGAGTAAGGATTAGAGTAGCCTGTTTTAGTTGAGTTTGGGTTGAGGCACGCTAGACGCTGTTCGTGGAGAAGAAACGCCCCTCCTGCACGAGTCTTTGATTTGATAATTGGCGCTCTCCACCTCAGATACTGTTGGAGATTAATCTAGAAAAATCTAGGAAAAGATCTAAGATATTTGTTTAGAATTATCTAGAGAGTTAGTAAGTTAGAAAAATCTAGAGAAAAGGTGAAAGGTTAGAAAAATCTAGAGAAAAGATGAAGGGTTAGAAAAATCTAGAAGAAAGTGAAAGGTTAGAAATATCTAGATACCCATATGGAGTGCCTATATAAGGAGAGTTAGGCACCATTTGGGAAATAGTAGAAAGTTGTAGAAAGATGAGTGGTGTGTGGAGACAAAGTGCTCCCACCAAAAATATGAGAGGAGTGAGATAAGGGGGAGCTAAGTGCTCTCACCATGAGAGATTGTGAATTGAGAAAACTATGACTGTTTACACAAAAATATTGTTGTAAAATATATTATGAATATATGAAAGAAATATTTTGGGTCCATTACAATTCCGCTACGCCAAAAAT
>BSSO01004744.1:0-14079 GCA_030267885.1 Mesembryanthemum crystallinum | reverse complement strand
ATTATTTTCAACAACTTGGCCTGCGTGGCTATGTTTTTGAACCATGTTCCACCAAACTTTGTTTTGATTTTGTCTTGCAAATCACTTTATATGTAAAGTGTAAATTAGTTTAGATTAATGTTCCATGGAAAGTGATTTACAATACAAAATCAACACAAAATAATGGCTAGGTTTTTTTATTGTTTTGGAGAGAGAAAGGAGAGAGCAAGAAAAAGGTACAAAATGAGGGAGAAATGAGGACTGACATTTTTGGAAAAAACGGTTACGTCGAGTAATTTCATTAATCATTGGTATTTAGTTAGGCATATTGCTTATGCAAGGACAAGTGAAAAAGATCAGATCAGATTCTTATTTGATACCTATAGGTGCCTATTACCTAACCACATCCCTTCACTATATAAATAATCTCTATACTAGAAAGGAACTCTTGAGGTTTTTGTGTCCAAATTGTGATTTTTAAATTTACCCCTCACTTAATACCTTTTAAAATTCATTGCACAAGGATTATATTGTCTATCAGTCCATCCATAAAGTAAAACAAGATTTATTAAAAAAAAAAAAAAAAAGTTTTTACACTTCACATTTCTTTCCCTTCACGAGCCGCATGCTTTTTCCCAAGAAAAATAACTGTCATTATTTAACTTCCTTTTTTCACGGTTATAATTTTCTCTCTTTTTGATAGAGTTTTTCATTTTCTCATGATTAGCCCATTTTCCATTTTTTTTTCTATAACAATTCTTTCCATAATTTGTTGGTCATGCACGCACTGCGTGCAATAAAATACTAGTGCTTGTATGTCTTAGAGTTCCACTGTAGTTACACAACCGTTATCAAAATGCTATAATAATAATTTATATAGTCCAACAATTCCCACCATCAATTTCTAGTCTGCATAGGCCACAATTACCAGCATGAATAAGACTTTTCTACTTGGAAAAACTTCATATTGAGTACCTGACGTTAGACTTAATTGTATTTTTGATACATGTATTTTCAATAATCTCAGTTTGAGTACCTAAAAATTTTGAAAACAGTCTCATGTTGGGTCATTTCACTGACGGTTTTACAATTTCCGTTAACATACTGACGTGTCTTAAACAAAAGTTCATGAAAACATACCAAAAAAAAAAATCTACAAAAATTTCTTAAAGTTATGTAATGTTTATTTGTAACTAAGAGAAATTTCTGGATATTTTTGGAAATTTCAAGAATTTTTTGCTTAATGACACGTTTGCATGTTTACGGAAATTTTAACACTGTTAGTGAAATGACAAAAAATGAGACGGTTTTCAAAATTTCAGGTATCCAAAACAAGATTATTAGAAAAACAGGTACCCAAATTGCAATTCGACCGAACGTCAGATACCGCAAATGCCCTAAAAAAATAAATAAATAAGATTTAGTTTAATACATCTACATTACCAGAACAAAGGGAAGCACAATATATGAAGAAACTGTATGGATAATATAATTCTTATCAACTGTACAAATTCACTATAGTAAAGCTAATATTGTGATTGTACACTGCACTCTTCAGAATACAATTTCTTGAAGACAGTTTCCACTGAAGAAAAATTAACGTCAAAACCATAAGTCTGACCACCATACTGTACATATAGGTAATCTTTGGAAGACATGGGTGATGGTAGAATTTGTGCAAGCTCTGGAAATAGAGAGTTGGGTGGTTGAACATCTTTACCCTTGACAGAGTAATACACATCGGCGACTAGAAGCCAAACGAGATCAGGGTCAATTGAGGCAAGTCCCAACAGGGCATCTACGGAAGCATCTTGGAGCCCTGTAACACCACTACATGCTATTCCCACCACAAGGCCACTAACCTTCTTCAGTACTACTTCAAGAGCTGAAGAACTCCTTTTGTCTTTTGATAAGTCAGCAATCATGTGAAGAACAGCTGCTTGGATTTTCAGACTGGACGTTTCAGAGACGGGATTTTCCAATGTGCGAGAGGTGCTTCTGTAAGGAAGAAGAAGTGGCGCTTTTTCGTCCTTCAAAATAGGTTTTCTGTTAAATGGTGATGTGGTTAGAAGCTTCCAGAAATGGGTACCATCATTGTGGAAACGCCTTGAAAAGAAGTCTCCGCCACATATTTTCACCACGCTGGTTATTGTCTGCAGACATCTCTGAACAGGCTACAAGTAACGAAGGCATCAGAAAATATAACCGAATGATGGTACTTGAAAAATAGGTAAGGTAATTGGCAAATACACCAATAAATACAGACATTATATGTCAAAGGTGGCAATCTCATTTTTGATGACAGCCAACATTGTTTTTTTCCTTTGGCATATTAAATTGGTGGGGAATGTATCTTGATTGTAACCAATCCTCTGCCACCACTGATATAAAAGTTGGGGAGGGGAAGATCTCAGTCACTAAACCGAAGACAAATATCCCATTACAAGCCAGGCATTCTATGCTGGAAAACGCCCATTAAATGGCAAGGTGATATAGACCAAGGAGAGGGAAGAAGGAAGAGTAATGTTTGATGAGAATAGATATTAGACAGAAGAGAAAAACAGAGAGTGAGAAACAAAACAGAGAAAAAACATTTACTTTTGTGTAGCTCTATTTTTTACTCCCTCCATACCATATTCATCTTGTCATTTTTCTATTTGGGATGTCCCATATTCATCTTGTTATTTTCTATTTGGGTTCTTTTTGTATGAATTGACCATACTACCCACCCTTTCTTTTTTAATTAAAACACCCACCCAATTGCAACTAAAGCAAGGGTATTCTTTGGCCAAAACTTTCACTCTTAAACTCCGTGCCAAAATAAATTACAAGGTGAATATTGGACCAAAAGAGTCATTCTCAATTCTCAATTACTGCTTGTACAAAACAATATGATAATCATAACATTCTCTCATAGTTCGTTAACTAGCTAACCTATTTATATACCTAAATACTTAGATTAACGGAAAAAACATTCTAGACTACCTGCATAAAAAAGAAAAAAATAATAAGGATAATAAACATTTCTAGAAAGTTCCTACAAAACCTTATTTTCACTCTTCAGAAGTACCTTGACAAACACCCGGGAAGATTACGTTACCAGAATACAAAGACTTTACAAATCTAAACATATTCTCTAATGTCCTAAACTCTTCCTCGAGTTTTGTGACGGGGTAGAAAGAACACATTGGAACGGCAAAGCAGCCACATTAGTTCAAAATGATGGCTCAGTAAAAAAAAAAATAATAATAATAAAAATAAAAATAAAAATAAAGCTTGTAGTTTTTCTCCTAGTGTGAGATTTATCTGGTTTTGCGAGATTGAAGATCTGGAAGACCCAACCAACTGTCTAGATCTCCATCAAGAAAGATGTTATTTTGTCGATAAGCATACATGCTCAGATTTGTGCCCTGGTTTTGGAGTCGAGCGGAAACACAGCAATCAGTGACTTGAAAAAGAAATTTAGTAATGTTATTTTCGATCAATCAATAGTTAGGATGGATCGTCGTTGTAGTGGTTGTCTAGCTTTCAATCAATGATAATTCTCTCCCTTCCCTTCTTCACCCCTTTAAATTCTCCAACGCCCTACCTCCATTTTCATCCTCCTCCAACTCATCAGCTCCTCCACCTTTTCCACAATTTTTTCTAATTTTGTCCTCTGCACTAATTTTTATTAGTTTTGGGGCGGGGGACAAGTCGGGAGAGATTGGCTGATAGCTTATGAAAACCTCACTGATGCATGAGTATACAAGAAATATGGGAATAAGATTTTACTTCCTTGAAACACAAACAACTATGGCAAATTTGGGAGTTCTGTGGTCTTCCAAGACTACATATTAAATGTTTTTGCTAGGCAACACACAAATCAGGTGATGAATAACGCTGAGGTTCTACTTCTATCTGAACAATTAGCACCTAACTTTCAAATATCTAAGATTGATATGTAGCAAATCAGGCACAACAGAACGAAAGATGACGCAATCTTTTTTTACTTTTTCAAATCAAATACTATGTGAAATACAATAGGGAACGAAAAGCAGTAGCAATAGCACTAAAGTGTACATCCACGGGGAAGGTTCACAATTGTTGCAAAATTTAATTAATTCTGTTTGTGGCGAAGCGACCGCTACTTGATTGCCATGTTATCAGACCGCCAAAGTAAACTCCCTTCATCCTTATTTGAAAGAGTTACATTTTACTTTTTGGCATTCCCTAGACATGTTTCATTATTGTGCTAGTATTTCAGAGAGTGACATTTATTCGGGTTCAGAGAGAGTAACAGGTACCAGATGACCTATGTTACTTGGACTCGGGTGCAAGTGTCCATCATGGATATGTATCCAAGTATCAGACACGGCAATATTTTGAAAATTTTGCATGTTTATAGCCTAAAATGAAGTGTCGAGTATCCGTACCCATGTCCGAGTGTCCAACAGGGGCACTCGAGGTGAAAAGAAGAGTCCAGGTAACATAGCAGATGACAAAGTAACATACTTTGCAGAATGGATAACAGCGGGTAAATTAGACTCACCACTGGGATCTTATTTCGAACACAAGCAACCAAAAAGGGCCAAAGTTTGTTCATTGCTGGGAGTAATCTATTCTCATCAGTGCCATCTTCAGCAGCATCAATGTATTTAAGATGATAAAATGAGCACAAAGAGAGTACTTCATCAATGGCATCTTTGGTTTGTTTCTCGTGCCTAAATGCTTCCTCAACTTTCCCAAGTGTAATAATACCATCCTATCATGATCATGAAAAGAAATGGATTAGAACTTGATATTTCAAATATAATGACCGGATTCTCTATCTACAATATCTACCGAACCCCAGTTTCAGAGTTCAGCACAGTTTTAAGCACTAGGAATATGCACATATTTCAAAAGACCTTAGCGGGCCACAATTGAACAACATTAATAGTCACACAATTTGCTTTGTGCAACCTTACTACTATAGACATGTAAATATAAAAAGTAGCAATACCTAAATTATAAAAGCTAAAAATTTGGAACTCTTTCAAGTAAAAAGTTATACCTCAATTATTTGCAAAGCAATCAAGCAAATCTGTTCCTTCACAGATGCAACCAATGGAATCACAACTGTAAGACATGAAGCTGCAATTGATGCAACAATCCGTCGATATCTCTTATTGTCATTCAACTTCAATAAAATACTCTCCCATTCCTCCATCTTCGCAACAAAGTCATCAGAACATGTGATCTCATCTGGTTGGGCACAATATTAAGGTCAAAAGTTAGAGCCCATTAGACAATAGTAAGTTTTATAAACTTAATACAAAGCATTAACCAAAAGCCAATCTTATTATCAGTTTAAAATTTTATTTAATGTTATTGCTTTTTGCCTCTTAATAACTGTGATATCCTGATACCTTTCATGAAATAAACATATATTTTATAATTCTATTTGGACGATTTATAGTTTACTATATATTAATTGAGAAATATCTCCAAATTATTTTAGGAAACAGAAATATTGATTGCCTTCATTACTTTTAAGACTCAGAATACTTGTACCCGGGTATTTAATTGGGAAAGTTAGTTCCAAATATGTATAATATGTGTTAGAATTTTGAAATATATCTGAAAGGGAAATTTGAGAGACAGATTTTAGATTCTAGAGTTTACTAATTATATAAAATCCAGAAACTTCTAGAAACCATAATTAGTAACTTGGGCCTTTACAAATTCCACTCATACGGCGCGCGCACACACAAAAAAGTACTACGGAAAATTTCAGCAATGTACAATGAGTATTAAGAAATTACAAGAATTTACGGCGAGGTGCCTTGACATTTATGTAATATCTAAGAGGTATCCAAATTTGGTAACTTGACTGTAACTCGGTACTTCTTTTATAACTGAAACTGTTTAGAAAAATATGAAGCTTGTAAAAAAGACTTATTGAGCCTCTTCAATTATCTTGTTTTGTTAAGAAGAAAGGAAAATTAGCTGGAAAAAATCCCAAGTTTCAGCGATTAATCAAAAATAATCCCAAGTTTGGATATCTCCAAGAATAATCCAAGGTTTGCATATGTGTGCTACAAACGGTCTCATTTTAAAACGCGTTAATCCTCAGTGAAAAATAAGATGATGTGACACAAAAAAATGAACCAAAAGGCCGCAACTACTTCAGATTGGTAAAGGAAATAAATTAAAAGCGTTATTTTGAAGGGTTGTCATACCATATAATAAAACATAGTTCAATAAAGCCCTACAGGAAATGAAGGGGGGTCACCTATTGTAGATAATAAGGCCTTTCTAGCACAAATTATAGGTCTTTATACACAGCATTCAGCAAAAGTAACGCCAAATTTGATATTATTGTCATTTTGGTTGTCAGATAAGCCTATTTTTAATGTAGTACTAACATTGTGCAAATTGGGACCATTTTTGGCACACATATGCAAACTTTGGATTATTCTTAGAGCTATCCAAACTTGGGATTATTTTTGGTTGATCGCTGAAACTTAAGATTATTCCCGACCAATATTACAAGAAGAAAATAACATTATATTACATAGTAACAGAAAGTACAATAAAGGAGGACAAGCCAACAAGGCGTCCTCCCTAAAGAATTAAATTACGTGTTGGCCCAATTTCTTTGGACCTCAACAGAGTAACTCCTAAGTCCCACATTCTAAGTCCCATATCCCACAACAGCTCCAATGAAAGGGAGGCTCTAGAAAAAATATGTGCATTCCGCTCCAGCTATAAACACCAAACAACTCCAAAGTAGCATTAAGCGAAAGCAACCGTTTCTCCTAGCTTACAAACCAAATCTAAAACCCACCGATCCCTAAGAGACTCTAAAATAAACCACAGCAAAACACTAACGCAAAACAAACAAAGCACCCTTCCAAAACTTCTTCCCCTCCTTTCTAAACCTAAAACCTCGGTAAATAATATGAAATTAACAAGTTTAGAGGTAAGCTTAGATCTCTAAACCCCAAGACCTCAAATTAAGAACTATACACCTTCATTTCTACCTTTCTTTTCCCTGCACCCTTCTTACCATCATGATTAATAGAAGAAGCTACCGGTTGAAGAACCCTTTCCACTTTCTTTTTTTTCTCTCATAAGCTAAATTAAAAGAGACTTTGACATCCACTGACCTACCAGTGGGGCTAACAAAGAACATCCCAAGATGGAACGAAGTGTGGGAGACATAACGTCCTACGTCATGGCGGATATAACGTTGTGCAATCGACCTCTTAAAGGACTATCTCAACCTCTTGAAGGAGACCGATCTCAGATGCAAAGCATTCGAATGGAGCGAGGCCGGTGGTCTTAAGAGTTCCTCTGGGAGGAAGGCTTCTTAGGATAATAATAAGTAGAGACGATCGGAAGAAAGAGGAGAAATCTCCACTCCCATTACGGTCCGGAAAAAGGATTGTGGTTCATGGAAGTCCCTTTCATACCCTAATGGTTAAAGAATTCTCTAGTGCACCTAACGGAGTCTTACCATCTAGGACAAGTTTGCGTCAATTCCTGTATCAACAACTCACTCAACTAGTGCGAAGCTTAATCTTGGACAAAGAAGTCATCAACCTGGTGAACACCAACTTCATGTGTGACACATCCTGCAAATGAGGCAACGTCAATTTGAGGGAAAGAGGATCATGCTTGGTATTATCTGACTCTTCCACTTCAAACATAGGAGTGGCATCTATGTGTTGTCAAACATCCTCCGTCTTGAACAAAGAAACACCCTCCAAGAAGTCCTTCGGCCAAGGTGACTCATTCCGCAGCTGATTCAGAATTAGAACGTCCTTATCATCTTGTGCAGGGCAATCTCCTGCCCAACCTTACTATTTTCGACCTCAACACACTGATTATTCCCCAAATCATTCCAGTAATGTTCAAAAGAATTAGAGACATGAATCACAAAAGACGTGGATTCTTCCTCGTTGAGTACCTCTGCGTGCCCCCAAAGACTTGTTCCCCACTAATCGTTATGTCGACTGGGTTTACAGAGGAATGTGTGGTGCTCTGTCACCCTTATCTCCACTGAAAAACTGGAGCCGACAGGAGTTGCACAGCTTCGAGGCCCTCAAGGGACCCAAACAATCTACAGCCTAGCTTGGTCAGCAGTTTCTGTCACGTGAGTAGCTTTCTTGGTCACCCATGAGGCGCCAACCACCATAGGCGACAGACAATGTTCCTTGCGCAAACCCACGACAGCAGAGTAGGGCGTCTTTTCCTTACTCTCAAAGGTTCTAGCTTAGGCTGAGGAAATTCTTTGGGATTCAAAGTGGATGGGCCCTTATTATTAGACCTGTTATCCCCAAGGTATTATGGGCTGTTGCCCAAGCCCAACTCTTTCAAATACTAATGTATTTCACATTATTGAATTAGCACGTGACGCTTAAAAGGCAACGTGAATGTAGCAAACATGATAAGCGGCATATCTGAGCGGGAACTTCACCCTTTCCGAAACTTCAATCGTTCCCAAACTGGGTTACATCTCCCCCGAATTTTAATAAGTGAAATTTAGACCAGCATCTGGCACTCCTTGACATTGTCGAATCAAAAAAATTTAAAGATCGATAATTACTGCACAAGTATGTTTGAGTCAGTCAGCGATATTGCTGGTCCGATCTTTTCAGTCATGTTGACAATCGCACACCAGGCTGCCCCTTTTCGTCCTTCTAGAAACCGGAGCACCAAGCCTCTCCCTGCAACTTTCAAGCAATAAGAACTGGCCATGCTTGTTCTTGTCAGTTCTCAAATTGAGAATATATTTAGAGCAGCGCAATGTTCTAACCCATTTATAGGCTTCCTCCTTATCCTTGCGCCACAGAGACATAGAATCCACCAAATGAATTCATCTCCATGTAATCTGGTTTCCCACCATCGGTCTCGATGAATCTCCGTAATACCATAATCAACCTTGTCATGACTGGAATTGAAACTCTTTCTCTCAACCACAACTTTGAAAGGGATTTCCTTAATCATTGAATTCATACAAAATAATTCAATTCACGAAATATGAGTACATCATATCATCCAAGCATCCATTCCCAGGTCGTGGAGAAAGCCCAGGTCCACTTGCTATTCCACGAAAAACATGCTTGATATATCACATTTTTGACTAATTTTAGTCAGTTTTGCATTTAATACTGCAGTTGCATTAAGAGGTTGATATTTGACATTTGTTGTTACTATAAACATAAGTTTCAATGAAGTTTTTAATCTAGGGTACCTCTTAAATAACACAAAAACATCAAGGTACCTAGCTGTAGCTTCATTAAAGCTCTAGGTACCTTGTTGAAAATTTCCCTAAAAAGTAAATTGACTATATCATTCCCTTATCGCGACCTCCCTTCCCTCACTCACGCTTCATCCCTTTCACCACCATTTGTCTTTCCCACTCTCATTCCCATCTGTCTTTCCCCTTTCCCTCCCTCCCCCTTCCCCCCAAAATGGATCTCGATCTCTTCTTCTAACTGATTGAATATTTGAATATTTACTCACGAAAACTCTCTCTCCACAATATCAAACTATGGACAACCACAGGCTCTACCGCACTTTTGCAGTCTAATCAACCATTGGGCTGGCGTGCAACAGTCAATTCACAGGGTGGTCCTCCAACCATCTTTTCTTTTTCAACATAGGAAGAAAAAATTATCTTTAGAGTAGTGGCCGACCCAGCCACCTTTAGTAGTTGAACCTCCTACAATGTTGGTCGACTGCACGAGGTTGTCCAATGACTATACCAACGCAAGCAATTAAAATTTATATAACTCCTAGGATAGACAAACTAAATTTCACGACATCTTCCTGAAAACAAATAGGCCATCGCCTTCAACAAAATTCTTTGGCCAATATACACAACCTCGAGTATACACCCTCTAGTAGCCACAACAATCTAAGGTTACTAAGTAAATGACTTAATATATTCAAGGTTGCAGTCATCGTTGCATACGTCTTGCATAATAATCAGGAATTAACCATACCAAGCCTATTTGGTCCATGGTGTGATTTGCTACTATTTGGTCCATTTGGCTGATCCGCAATACCATATGTTTTCAAGATGGTACTTTTGATGGAGATTCAGTGCTTGAGCAGATTAATTTCAGATCTTTTTGGTGGTTCAAAGCTCACTGCTCTTCTGCTTCTTACAATTTACATGATTGGTTATATCAAGCTCACACAATAGCTGCAGCAGCTGGTAAGCATTGCTCAAAGGATGCAAACAGGGGCAATATTTCTTGGTAAGCATTTCTAAGCATTCCTCTAGGGTGGCTGAAAATGAATATTGATGGTTCTTCTACTGGGAAACCTGGTGATGCAGGATGTGGTGGCTGTCTTAGGGACAACTTAGGAGAGATAGTTGCTGTATTTTCAGTTAATCTGGGCATTATGGATTCAAATCTTGCGGAGTTGTATGTGTTCAAGCATGCTTTTACATTGCTCAAATCTCATCAAGCTTGGCCTTTTGTCAGCATAAAGTGACTCTCTTATTGCTTCTGGATGGGTACAAAAGGATGTGAATAGACCATGGCAGCATTTGTCTCTGTTCAATTTTATTGATTCAGAATTAAAGATGCTGTCCGGCTACAAGATTGTTCATACTCTTAGAGAAGCTAATGTAGATGCTGACCAATTGGCTAAAAAGGGAGTGGGATGGGCTACTGATATATTCCTATTGTTGTAATTTTCATCAAGGAAGCACGGAAACAGCTGCCTACTGCCGTTTCGCGTCCCCGAAACGTTGCGAGGACGGAAACGCCTAAGAAACGCCGCCGAAACGTTTCTCTCAGGACTTGAAACGTTTCGTGTGAAAGGAAACGTTTCAAAACGCATTTCGAGTGTTTTGAAACATCTTTAAACGTGTTTCGAGTAACCCGAAACGTTTTGAAACGTGTTTCGAGTAAACAGAAACGTTTGTAAACGCTTTTTGAAATGTTTTTAAAACGTCTGGGCAGTAGATCTTCGGCGTTTTTCAGGTATTTTATCTGTATTCTGTTTTTTTTTAAACTGTTCTTTAAAAAGAAAAAAAAATCGCCGTTTCTGCGCCGTCCCCGTTTCCTTCATTTTAGCAAATTGCCGTTTCCCCGTCCCCGTCTCCATCCCAGTGCAACATAGATTTTCATACTTGCTTGTAATTTTGTGGAGAAGGGCTCTAAGGGCCTAAGGATATTTGTTTGTTTAACTTTGGCAATCAGTTGCCTATCTTAATAAAATTTCTATGCATCTAACTTTGCTCTTTTCACTTCTAAAGCTACCATCGATAATTTTACCCTCATAGTGATCCAATTTATGATAATATTAAGTACAAATATATCACTATTCATTTCATATTGTACCTTACTTCAACCACTTGGTTGATTAATTAGAACACAAGAATTAGTTACTTCTTAATCATTGCAGGAGTCCCAAGTCAAATTATTCATGCACGGTTTTGCATGCATAGAGACACAATTCAGATTCTCAACTCTAGCTCGTCTCATCTCAATATAATTCGTTTGATAAACACATCTACTATAAGCATTATTTAATTTCAATTATCATCCCCAAGTCACTCATAACTCCCATTTCCTATCATCACCACGAACTCTTAAACTCATCCAATGTCATAAATTAATTTGTCATCCCACCATACACAGCACATCAACCCTTTAACTCACAATATAACTTATGTTACCACCTACCAACCCCTGCTCTAATGATTCAATACAAATCAAGTATTAAAACTGTGCTACAGAGGCGCCGACCGGGGTGGTCTCTTTCTCCTGGTCAATGTGTGATGTGTCGTCGGGATGGAGAGACTTCCCCCTATTTGTTTTTGCATTGTGGCTATGTGAGATCCCTCTGGCATCGTCTTATGGGTATTAGGGAGGAGTGTTTTGTGAGTCCTGCTAAAGTTGAGGAGCTTTTGCAGATTTGTTTTGTCGGTTTGGGGCGGAGTAAGGATCGTAGGTTGCTTTGGAGGTGTGCTTTCATGGCTTGTGGTGTGTTTGGGTGGAAAGGAATTCCCGTATCTTCATAGGGGCTAACCCAGCAGAGTTTGTCTGGGGCCGCATCACTTACATGGCCTCTCTGTGGGCTAAGGCGGCTAGAGCCTTTTGGGGACACACCCTTAATGACGTCCAACGTCGCTGGGGTGACTTGTAATTTTTTACACTTTTGAGGACAGTTTGTCCTCCTATCTGGTAATCTTTCTTTGGTACTAATACAATATTTTCTTTATCAAAAAGTATTAAAACTAATGCGTGTAGTGTCACCAAGAAAAGGTAACAAGTATTAAAACTAATTGGTTTCTTGATACTTAGCTAGCTTGACAATGAGCCACAAGCATTAAGATATGTGTCCCTACAGGTGGAAGACAACACAAAAGTCTAGATGGCCGACTAGATAGAATATCCATTCCACATTGACCAATTAAAAAGCACCGAAGAACATGCCAAGTTGAAAATTTGAAAGAAATATTTGCTAATAGAGAGGAAGGGAAAAATTGAAAACGAGGTTGCCAATGAGTAGGGCAGGTGATTTCCAGACTATGTAAATGGGAGTAGCGGAAAGAGTTTCAGATACCTGGTGCCCTTGCATTGACATCACCATTTTTTACTTCATTTTTCACGAGAAATACTTTAGCATTTATGTGTGCCATATAGGATTCTGCTTGAGCCGGTAACACACAAGCCTCATGCTTGGCTGCCTTTGCGATCTCTGCTACAGCCTGATGGGATAAGGTATTCAGACAATTAGACACAAGTCTATAAGCCTGTGACTGTAAGCATGGATAACTTCAAATACAGAATATACAGGAAACAGCTAATAAGGAGTTGGAAACCTAGCACTCAGCACAAACCTAAGTAGTGTAAGGGAATCAGGGAAGCATATGCAATTTTTTTCTCAAAACATTATTTCACTATACAAGTAAATTGAAATAGTGTTTTGCCAACGCCCTTTAAAATAAGATGCACAATGAAGGTCCAAGCAAAACTTTTTCACAAGCTATAAGTGAGCAATCATGTTCACAACACAGCATAATTTTCCAGTCTCAGCAGTCATTCGACCAGCTATGCAGTGAAACGTCACTATGGTTGCACTCTGCAGAGCACCCAGGCTCGAATTTGATTTATCAAAGCAACGTCTGGCCAACATGGGGCCTATAACACCATAGCAAGCAAAGCAGTGAGACTGAGATACTGGAGACTCATAGCCTCCTTGATTAATGTCAAAATTGTCATGTTAGAGATCAGAACAACCTCCATCGCTCAAAAGCAGATTCTAAAACCCTGAATCAAATAGTACATATAAAATGTCCACGTGAGAGTCTGAGACTCAGACACTATCTTAGACATCATATTTACAAACAATGTAAAGATGATTGCTGAAAGCAGCATCTGGGTGTGACATGTACCATTTTTTACAAGTAACAAAGTTAATTACTATTATTGAAAACAGAGCACTGAAGAATGGATCCATGGACTGGAGAATCACAAAACTTCAGAATCCAAGATCAGACAGAACATGTAGGCATAAAACAGATGATTTGACACACAACAGCACAGCAGAGAGTAAAATCTCTTCAAAGTTCATAATCATGCAATTAAGAGCAAACCAGAATCATCAAACAAGCAAGAGCACCATTAGAACTATGGTTCAGCCCAGGGTACCAAATCTCAGTTGTGGTCATGGAAAATTATTTCACAAGTGTCTTCCTTCTTCTGGATCAGATATTTGGCAAGGGGATTAGTGTTTCACTGAGAGCTTCCCACGATTATTCCAGTTATCATGCAGACATGAGGGTTGGGTTTCTGACTTTTATCTTAGAGCGGGTGATTCATGGGATCTACATTTACGTAGAAGGCCGCATGATATATAGTTAGAGGAGCTTTCCTCCTTGTTGGGGATTCTGGATGATGTCCGTCCTTTAGATACAGAGGATGTTAAGAGTGTGGAAAGGGAACAAATCAGGAACCTTCTCTTCCAAATCTTTCCTAGCTAGTCTTGGTTCAACGCCACAATATGATTCGTTCCCTATTACTCCCTCCGTTGTTTAAAAATCTTTACGTTGGGATTTTGCACGGTCTTCGAGACAACACTTTGACCATCAATAATTGTACTTAT
>BSSO01004743.1:0-14080 GCA_030267885.1 Mesembryanthemum crystallinum | reverse complement strand
TTCCCCTTTTATTTTTTATTCCTTCTATTACTACAAGGGTAAATTTGTCTAAAAACACTCACTTAAAATCTTGTTCTCTCCTAGTTTTTTAAAGCTAATTCCAGGACGGAGGGAATATGTAACTATGAATGTGTAACCATTAACCACATAATTCTCATTGCATTGTAATAATCATTACACCCAACGAAATGCCACATTCTCAAATACTTGAAACCAGAAATCAGAAAACACACGAGACAAAGTAACAAATTCTAAGAAACCCCTAGTCAAGTACATGTGCATCACCAACCGAATTAAAAATATCTACCTGTAATTGGAATGGAGAACGTACTTCTTATGGTGTTATATACTCTTTGCAAAGTGTTTGTATTTCATCTTCAAAGATTATTATCTTCAAATGGTTAAGCTTAACAGGCTAAGTAGTTCCAACTGACAAGTAATATAGAGAAAACACAACACTATACCTGAGACCACGCTGCCACATACACACCAGCCCACCCTAATCATTGACAGGTGGTCTCCCCATTATCAATCCTACAATTATTACCAAGTTGCACCCCTACAACTACCCACCAAAGGAGCCAGTTAAATCAGTCCGGTAAGAAATCACTACCTTCGGGATCATACCCTTCCAGGTCTTCATGTACACACCGGCTGAACGCTAAAACTTGGCGCCAAGTGTCTTCAGATATATTGTACCGTTGGTTTTTCTGAGATCATCCATAAGATATAAGTTAGGGAGATATGTTGCATCTTTATAAAGTACATAGTGCTGGTTGAACAATGTTCCCGAGGAATTCATTACTGTAGTTTAGGTTATCGACACCAATAAGTTGAGAAGCCAAAATATAATGTAGGGATAAAATCTACAACTTAAGAGGACAAGAAGTCCTCAAACAAAGAGATCTAATTACAAAATTCCCCCGCTTCATTGGACATTCGTAAGGAACATCCTTCTTAAAGCCCCAGCCACCTTGGCCCATCAAGATATCAAGTACACCACACAATCCCACAGAAAATCACGGGCTTTGATAAGCTCATCAAAAAAACTAGAGATTGGATCCAACCAAAGGCACCAATACAAAAGTTCAAGCAAAAGCGCACACCTTCAAAGGAACCTTAGACTTCCAAAATAGTAGAAAGTGGGAACTAGGAAGTGAGGATATCAAGATGGAACACCAAGACAATGACGGAAGGACTTACAAAAGAAGATCCAAGAAAAATCTCCAACCCAAATCCATGAATCATTGTTAAGGAGCGGGTAAATTAAGTTTAAAACATTAAACTAGGAGGTGAGTTTCCCCACTTTTCTATCATGAGGGGCGGTCTGCAAATGAAGGTCCCAAGAATCACAGGTGCTTAAATGGAAAGCAGCAACTCTAGTCTACCATCACAAAATTCAAAATCGGCTCAAACTGACATTGGTTGTTCATCACTTTCAAAAAAACATAGAAATAGGAATTAAGGTTGCATGTGCACTTGTGCAGTGGGTTCACATGAGAGAAGTAATGGTGAAAGCATGAGAGCACATCTGGGCCAATGCTTTTGATGTCCAACAATCCAGATAAAAAAAAAAAAAAAAAAAAAAAAAAAAAAAAAAAAGAAAAAGAAAAAAGGAGAGGGTGAGAGAGAGAGAGAGAGAGAGAGAATTGCATGCTGTTAAAGGTATGGAATTGCGTGACTTCTTTGTTCATTTATCCTTTTTTTCCGACATTTTCTACGACATCCACCGTTGGAACTCAATTAACACTCTAGATGTGCTATCACCGAAAGATTTGCTTTCATATGATCCTAACTTTGTATAGGAATGGGATCATATAGAGTTACTCTTATGCTGAGAGCATGAGAATACATCTCTATTCATTAAAAAGGAAACCCAAGGCCAAGAATAGTTTTAAGGAATATTACACACTTTTTTAATGGGGTGTCCAGTTTTTAAGTTTCATGTACCCAATATCCCTCAAAACAAACTTAATGCCCTAACCCCTAACTTCCGTTAGATTGCCGTTAAATGGGCATGTGAAAAGACCAAAATACCCTCTCCTTACCCCTCACCCCACCCCCACCCATCCTTCCCCATCCTTTACGTTCTCTCTCCTAAACCCTCACCCCATGTCACCTCACACCTCCTCCCTCTCAACTGCTCGGAACCCGGCAGCCATGGAAGGAGGTATTTTCCTTCCGATCTCTCTCCTTCCCATCCTCCCTCAACTTGGCCTAGTAATCTAAAACGCAGCAAAGTTAAAACCTTGTTAGATCATCAGCTATCAAAACTCAAAATCCCCACCAATTTCAATCTGGATTCTCAAAATCAACCAAAACCCCCCATTAGAACAAACCAACCCACAAAATATCAACAAATGAACCCAAACGCACAATCATCCACAACAATCAAACCCACAACAATTGAAAACAACGACAAAAATCCAGATGTGATCGAGCAAATGAATGACCTCACAACCAGAAGGATGAAAGGAGGAGTTGGAAGAGGTGGGCTTAATGGTGTCATCGTCATCGTTGACATTAGAATCGGCAACTGGATGGTATGAGAAGTTCTCGATCTCTGTCTACTCTACTGCTACTTCCCATCACCATCAGGCAAAAGAGAGAGCAATAGTATTACCAATTGTTGGTTCTTGCAATTTATTTTTGTGAAATCAGTTACTTTAGTTCCTTCTTGCCTTTAGAGCTACTTTTTTAAAAAAAAAAAATTCTGTTTCCTAAAATTTGAAGTTGAATTACAATATTGAGATTCAATTTCTTCTTTAATTGAGTTGTTTTAATCTTGTTTTTGGATCTTGTATGCTTGTAATTTCTGTATTTGATGGTTGTACTGGTCACTTGGTAGTTTGGATGAGTTTGGGAGTTGAATTCTGATCAATAGCCATTTTTGGGTATGCTTCGAGTGGTGGCAGCAGCGGCGGTTGGGATGGAGGAGGTGGTACTGAGGTGGTTTTCGTAAAGGCGGGGAAGGTGGAATTCTAGGTAGNGGGTGGGGTGAGGGGTAAGGAGAGGGCAATTTTGGTCTTTTCACATGCCTATTTAATGGCAATCTAACGGAAGTTATGGGCTAGGGATATGTTGTTCACTAAGTTTGTTTTGAGGGATAATGGGTGCATGAAACTTGAAAATAGGGCACCCCATACAATATTCCAAACCACATGTGTAATATCCCTAGTTTTAATGATGGCATTAGTGTAAATAAGTCAAAAATAATTTAATCTGAACATCATGCATTCATTCCTATGTTAACTACCCTTTTCTCATCATCAATAACGCTGTCACCACTCACCATTCAATCAAACATAAGGTTTTGGCCCATCTCTAACCCAAAACTTTGTCAATTCCACCTATATTTCCCATTTACAAACAAATTCAAACTAGAGTAGAGGATCACATTAATCATTCATTATTATGAGAATTTAGTGGCTACTTAACTTCGCTCTGTTTCGGATGGTTGCAAGTAATCAGTTTTTGGTTTTGAAAAATTTGGAAAATTTGATGTCAATAATCCAACCTTTGGGCGGTCTAAAAAAAATAATCCCACATTTACCTCCATCCCACAATGATGGTTCAAGTGACATCCCCGTAAACTCCCAGTTACGGAAATGATGACGTGGCAGGGATTTGTTATTAATGTCATTGTGAGAAAGTTGTGGAGTTTGTTACTAACGTCATCAATTCCGTAACTAGGAATTAACGAAGATGTCACTTGGTCCATTATTGTGAGACGAAGGTAAATATGGGATCATTCTTGTCATTTTCTGAATGTGAGATTATTTTTGTTGGACAACCCAAAGGTCGGATTATTCGCATCAAATTTTCCGAAAAATTTCAATCATTGCATAAATTATATTTAAAGCTAAAACCCTTTTTTTTGCTTATAACAGTTGTCTACTTATTCTCATAACTGACAACATAAAATTGAAAACTAACCCCGTTCACGGTGGTTGTCAGTTGCCAATTTTTGGATTGAAAAATTATTAACTTTTTGTAGAAATTTAATATAAAGCTGAATTTTTTGTACTTATAATTCCCTACTTAATTTTCAAAACCAACAACAGAAGATTGGAAACCAAAAAAAAGTGGTTTTTGTTTTTCAAAAAAATTGAAAACGAGCAACTGGCAACCAACCCCAACAAGGCCTTCAACTTCTACCGACGAAGTGAACACAAGTAAACAAGAGTAGGATGATGTGAGGGAAGGAAGGGAGAAAGAAAGCAAAAGGTCAATTATTAGAATGCCCCTAGCTAAGCACGTAAATTGACAGGCAAAAGTTCATGTTTGGGTTATTAACAAAGGATCCTATTAATGACTTAAAGTTCCTATTCTTTTCTTTTGGTTAGATTATTTGGACCATCGATCATCTTGAGGACCTATGATGAAATGTTATGCTTCTTTAAGAGGTTGGGTCATGAGGTAAGATTAAAGAAGAGTAAAGTGGGGAAACTAGAGAGGGGTAGGGTCATAAGGCAAAGAAGGGTGGCTATTCTAGTATTCTTTACGAGTTTAAGCTGGGTATTGGAAGGCAAAAGTCCTAACTTTTGTTGGCAAGGGGGAAAAGAACAAGACAAGATAGTGACAAGAACAAAAATAAACTTTGCCTCCCCCTCCACCACTCCTGTATTCGAAAACTAAACTTCTCAACTCAAATAGATTTTACCAGCATAGTGTAACAAGTTGCTATGGTTATTTCCATTAAAGAAATTCAACCACAAATACCAAAAACAGAACCAAAAAAAGATCATGTATCCTTTCCCTCGACCACTCTCAAATTTCCACATTAAACTCCTAAACTACACTCTCCCACACAAGCTGTTAATATTAATTTCCATTGAAGACATGCAACCACAACTAGCAGTTCTAAGTATAAAAGTATACTGGACAACTATGTGTAAGCTTTTGAGTTAAATAATAAGTACACAGCACATACAAAAATTTAGACAGCAGAAATTTTAATATGGTTTCTAACAATTAGAGATATGAATGATGTACAAAACATAAGCAAATTATAAAGGACAATGTGGGCTTATATAATAACAACATAAAGGCAGGGATTAGAGTACCTCAACAAAGTCACACCACTGGTTCAGTAGCCGGAACCGTCCAGTAAGCACTAATTTCCATGCAGCAATCGCACTGCTTACAGCTAATCAGTAACCCAAAAATAAATAAATAAGTAAATAAAGATATCATTCATGAGAAAGCAATTAATAAGTTTCACTTACAGAAATTTCGTATTAGCAGTATCTGACATTAATAAAGAATAAAATCAAATACTCACTGATGCTCTTTTGGCCATTTTCACGACAAAGGAAGAAAACAAACTCATAGAACTGTGAAAACTCTGAGAAATCGCCCTGACAATGAGAAAACAAAAACACAGTAAACTTAGAAAAAGGCGCTTATGGCATGTATGGATAGAATTCTTATAAATTGTAATGCACTACTGGTAAGAGGGGGGAATTAAGAAAACATTAAAAACAAAGAACTGATAAAAATTACCATTAAATTAAGGCGTGACATGAGCTTGCTTAGTTCATCCAAAGGTGAAACTCTGCAAAGAGAAGTACATAGAAAGATGAACAAACAGTTGAATATCTCAGAAATGCTAAAATATAAGTACTTAAGTAATCTAGTAAGCACATATAGTCAAATTGATTCAAAACCCAGCCACGACAAAGTAAATGTTTTTACTTATTAGTCAACCACAAACTCATCAAGTACATTAATTCAAGAATATGGTACACATGCTTTCAATGAAAATGCATAGCAGTTTTGCTGTGCCTTGCTCCCCAAACAATATTAAAGCCATTTGTTTGCCAAACAACAATACCACCATGCGTGAATGCTGCCTCTGGTGGGGTCTTGGAAAGCAAAGATGTAAGCAACCTTAACATCTACATGAATTGTCAATGACGCTATCGCTGAACGATGATAGAATATAAAATGTAGAAGCAATGATGATGACAATAAGAAAAGGATAGAAATTAATCACAAAGAAAGGAAAGAGAAACAAAGGCTATGTCACGCACCAACAGTTTAAAAGCTACAACTTAAAACTTGCAGCTTGTTCTTTTCACTCATAGCTACCAAACAAGTTTTCAAGCAGCACCTTTGAAGCTACCCATACTAGCTTTCACTTAGCATCAACAGCTACAACTAATTTATTACCACTTCAAAGCAACTTTCAACTATTTTCTTGTACTTCCAACAAACTTTGTGAAGCTACAGCGCGCACCTACAGTTAGTTGTGCCAAACATAGCCAAAACCATTGTCAAGTAATATTTTCTGGTTCTTCTTTTTTTTTTTTTTTTTGTAAGAAGATAAGGATTTCATTACCAAAGCTTATCAAAAGCAATAATTAAATACTAAGAGAAAGTAGAATAGGAGCCACCTACTAGTTAAGGTTCCCCCTTAGACTACTCTTCAAACTAACTGAAACAGCCTTCAGTTGACTCTACATTACTCCCTTTGTCCCTTAATAATGTTCGACATTTTCTTTTTGAGTCGTCCCCCAATAAGTCTAGTTTTTAATTTGGCAAGTTTGCAGTATTTAGAAGTTCAAAACACCCTCACAAAAGGTTCCTTCAATTTCAAATTAGGATTTTCCCACTCAAATTCTCTCTCTTCAATTGGAGCAAAAATGGAATCAAAGGAGCCTTTATTTCTTGTATTAATACCGATGCCACAGAAAAAGCTGATATTAAGGGGTAGAGGGAGTAAATCCTGAACTTCGTGAATTTAACATGTATGCATCCACATCGCCCAATAATTATTACCATGCCAACAAGTTTTGGCATGTCATCATGTTAAATTAATACTACATTTCAATTACCCTGATTTATTCATGCATGTATCTAAACAAATTAATTAATTGATGAGTAAGATCATGCATAATTAATGAAGAAATAAGTGCATCTAATCATCTATCATAGGCATCGCTTTTACCATAATTTAATGCTCATCATTTTAGAAATTTTATCACTTATATAATCTAATTTGAACTAGCAATATGACAAACGAATGAGATATTATCTAGCATGATAACAATTCCGTGCAACGCATGGGTCATACATCTAGTTATTTAAGAAAAGTCTGTCCTTCATAGTTACTTTCTTCTTACCACATGTACTCTAGCTCTTACAACGTATTTGACATTGTAAAACAAAACATTATCAGCTGTGGCTGTATTACCAAAACTAAAACAGATACTATTTCTTTCAAACCAAATGGTACAATACAAATCATTGTCAAATAAGTTGCTGCCCCGATCTAGCGTAAACAGATACTAGGAAGCACCATTTGTTTATAGGGGCTAAAAACCTGATATGCGTCGCACAAACATCTTGCATTGTGTTGTGCTAGCATGTCGAACACACAACATAGTACGTGTCCTGTGTATTCGTGCTTCCTATAAGGCTACAATGATGATGGAAAGAGAATGCAAGTCCTCTCCGGATGTGGTGCTATTGCACGAAACAAGTTGGAGGGAGCAGGTTCTTTTCTGATTCGCCGTCTTTGGGAGTCTGGTTTAAAGGAATAGGCGAGCCTACCGTCAGTTAAGGAGTCCGGGGTATTCTGGTTGGAGAGACTTGGTTTGCAGAGTTTTAGGGCGGTGATGAGTTAGCTTATTCCTTTATCAGAGATTCGAGTCTTGGGAATGTTCCTTTGTCTAAAGCCTAGATCACTTGGAGCGTCAGTAGCCGTCATATTGCTTCTTCGCGTATTGACCATTTCGGCGTTTCTGTGTTCTAATGAGTTTAATGATGAGTTCTCCACCCTGGTCCAGGAAATCCTCCCTAGACCTTGTTTGGATCACTTCCCCCGTGTCCTTCAATCGACCCCTGTTAATGGGGCCCTACTCCTTTTCAGTTCGAGAACATGTGAGAACATGTGGTATACTCATGCTGATATTGGGAAACGGGTTCTTGAGTGGTGATCCGAGTGTTAGGTTGAGGGTTGGAGAGGCTTCTGCTTCATGAGGAAACTGAAACATGTTTAAAAGCTGATTAAGATTTGGGATATGGAGGTTTTCGAAGATGCCAGGATCAGGTTGAGTGAGACGCTTAAGCAGCTTTTAGTCGTTAAGAGAGCTTTTAGCGAGTGAGGCCTGAGGAGGGGCTGCTTAGGAGGAGCCTTCAGGTGCAAAATAGGTTTTAGGAGATACTCATAAGAGAGAAGCAAAGTCAACGACATAAGATAAAGGTCAAATGGGCTAAAGAGGACTCCAACTCTAGATTGTGCTTCAAAATGGTGAATGCTTGTCAAAGGCATAATCAAATCAAGGAGCTAGAGTCGAGTAATGGAGAGGTGATCTTGGATGTGGACAGGATTAATGAGGATTACTAAGTTCTATCGTGATCGATTCACGGAGGAGATGCTGGATTGACCCATGATTGAGGGGTTGGATTGGGCTCCCATCTCACCTCAGTCTAAAGAGTGGCACGAGAGGCCTTTCAAGTTTGATGAGATCAAGAATGTTGTCTTTGGATTGCACAAAGAGAAAGCTCCGAGGCCCGGATGGCATTACTATGGCTTTTTTTCACGACAGTTAGAATGTGATTGTCGGGTCGGGTTCGGTCATTTTGGGTTCGGGTCATTACGGGTTGGGTCGTTTTCGGGTGCGAGTTGAGAAATGGTTAACCCTGATCTTAAAATGTTGGATTCGGGTCGACCCATTAGGTCAACAACGCCATTTTAGTTTTTTTTCTACATCAATTTTTAACCAATGATCTTGCGAAAATGAATCGTTATGTAAGCTATTATGAACACAATATAACATTTTTTCCGTTGTACTAGTACATATATAAAATTATTTTAGATATGTTCAAATAACTTAGCGGTATGTGCATATCAAGAGTAGATACAAAGCATTTGCCTATGTTTCTTAGACTCCTCGACACGACGCGGATCCAACTCTAGGACTCATAAGTTTGCTAAATTTTAAGATACAGGGATACGGCTTCAGAGATACATGCAACTATCCAGAACTAATTTATCTAGTTTTGCACACAAAAAGGAAAAAAATGAAGAAAAGAACAGTAGAACGAAGAGGTAAAAGTAGGAGTCAAAAAGCCCAAAACGGACAAGTTCTTAAGGCCCAAAAAATTTATAGCATTGTGCGATTGTTCTAAGAACACAATGTAATGTTTCCTCTCCTCCTTCCTTCTATGTTTCAATAAGTTTGTTGAAAAGTAAATAGGTGTACAAATGTTAGATAGGCAATCCAAAGTTATCGTAAGGAAACCAAAGATGTGTAACGAAAATTTTAACCTGCAACTCCAAGAACAAGCTTACAATAGGCAGTAAACTAAGCTCACAAACCGTAGCAAGTACCCAAACAAATAACCCATTCTATGTGACACTGAATAAAATTAAGAGGGAAAGCATACGAGGGCAACTGCTTGCAACATAGATGACTTCAGTAACACTGTCTAAAGGTTCTTTTATGGTCAGTTTTTACGTTGCAACTGGGAGATCAAGTTTAGGCAGCAAATTACGTTCACTAACCATTCCAAATACCAAAACATATGACGCATTCAATGTGACACGGGATAAAACTAAAAGCATATGAGAGCAACTGCTTGCAACAGAGCTCAAATGACTTCAGCAACAAAGTCAAATGGTCTGCAGCAGATGCTATGACCAATTTCTAAAGACACCACCGCCACCACATCACACCGCATGCACACCACTTTCCATATTCAGTCAAATACCAGCTTTGGGTCTGTTGTAAAACCCCAAAACACAATGAGGTGTTGCTGGAAGAGAGGCTACACCCTTATTTTAATTATAAAGTATAAGAGAAATTTGTAATACAACCGGAAGAAACGCTAAACCCTCATTTGACCATCCGGCCGTTGTCACTGTAAATGTGAACAAAAGACCAATGAATGAGAAGTCCTCAACTATATTATACACTTTAGTTGGCTCATGATTCTCAACCATCAATTCTATAATGAATATATGGTACACTCCTTTAGTAATATACTCCCTCCGTTTCAAAATAATTGTCGCTTTGACTAACTTTTTTTTGTCTCAAAATATTTGTCACTTTATAATTCCAACACAACATTTATTGCTTGATTTCCTAATGTACCCTTGTGGTTTATTACTAATTTTATTTTCCAATGCACCTAGTTCCAATCAAGGGTAGTGGAGTCAAATTGTTTTAACTACCTCTAGAATTAAGTGTCTCCTTAATATGTGCGCATTAACCTTAAAAGACTGTTATTTTGAGACGGAGGGAGTAACTTCCAACCTCCAAAGCAAGTTTTCAGGCAAATTTGTGGCAACCTCTGTTGCATAGACCATTGATGGATGCTATTCTGGGTGTCCATACATAACTCATTAATGCATTTGGCAACAACCATGACTGATAGCTTAGGAGTGGCCAAAACCTGCCCTTAATCATCATTCATTATGACATTGTGACTTTAAGCTCAATAACTTCGGTTAACCAATAACATTAATCACTTAATGTGAACCCAGCCTTATTAAGGATATACCTTCTTCCTCTAAAAGAAAAGCCCTACCTCATATTCATACTCGAGTAGATCATCTTTGAAAGTTGGGCCATTGCTTCTTTTAAAAAATTAGTCTTCTCTGATTCATCATCGAGCACTTCGACGCCTTCCCTGCAAGGATATGCACTTCCTGACTTGATATCTGCAAAATAAGTAACTATAAGTAAAGTAAAGCACGGATATGGATGCTTTAAATATGTTTTCGGAAATTAACAATGGCCTTGAACCATACAGAATAGAGACATCCTTGCACCACTTCATCTGGATTGTTCTGGTTGCACAGAACAAAAAGTAAAAGGCATCTAGGTGTGCTTAACAAAGAATGCTGTCAACTTGTGTACCATGTAACGCAATGAAGTTGATATAAATCATAAAATTTATATCTCCAAATGAACTAAGTATACTAACATATTCATGTGAAATGAGGTATTGCTTATATTCAACATCAACATCAACATTACCCCAATGCCTCCAAAGAGACTCCCGCCTAGGCGAGATAAGAGGGGGTCTGTTGTCCGTAGCCTTAAACCCTTGTGAGAACAGAGAGGTTTCCATTTGACCCTTGATCCGAAGTGCGACGCCTATTAGCATCTTCACAATAAAAAAGAAATGCAGATAGCTTTATTAACCATTTTGATTTAGTCCATTATATTCCAAAGCCAAAAGGTAGTAAATCTTTTGGCTCCACAAGAAAGTGAGAGTGTATTGCCTATATTCAATACACAGAAAATGAGTACAATTGAGCAGGAAATGGCACATCTATGTTGGAAGGTATGTTGAAGTCTCGAAATATAGAAATATCAATGGAATAGTACTAGCAACCCTCAGGGGATAGCTGAACTGGTAAGAGCTCTGGGATATATTGCAGAGGTCGCTAATTCGAGTCCCCTTAGGGCCACTGAAGGTTTTCATGACCGTTAACTTCAAAAACCTCATGGGATTGGTTGGGTAAAGCTTGGATACCCATGTGTACCAAAAAAATCAATGGAATAGTACTAGCAACAATTAATATTAATGTTAATCTAGAAATTATGCATACTTTTGTAGGATATCTAGGTTGCCAAGAGCTAAAAAATGTGGCACATCAGGTAAGAATATGTTGATATGATAAATAACAATAAATAAGGTCAAATGTGCTTTATTTAGAATCTGCCTATAATTTACATAATAATGATTTTACATATCAATATCTATGATTTTACATATCAATATTTACCAAGACCCATATCAAATAGAAATATTAATAAATACATAATCAATTATTTCTTACATCATCCGGCTAGTAAACCAACACAGTTAACTTTCCATATTACCAAAGCCATTGGTTGAATCAAACGAAAGCCAATGAAACTTTTTATTCTCAAACAAGAGCGGCCAAGTTTCCTAGTAGATGTACAAGTTGAAATCCAACTACCCTCAAGAGCATCAACAAAAATATATGTTTCATAACTAAAATTTTATTACTCCCTCCGTTTACTATTGAAGGTGGCACTCACTATTGGGCACAATATTTAAGGAGAAAGAAATTGCCTAATTGTCCTTGCTTTATTAGTTTGTGTAAGGTGAGAGTGACTTGTTGATTAGAGAGAAAAGGCTAAGGGTGGTTTAGTATTTTCAAGGGAAATTGTTTGCCAAAATTGGAAGTCTAACTTGTATCTGTTAACGTACCAAAATGGAATGCTTAACTTTCGTTAGTGAACGGAGGGAGTATTTTCTTTTCGTTTTTTTTTTTTTTTTTTTTTGGGATAAACAAGGTTACACGCACACGGACATGATCAAGAAATGGGGAAGCATCAAATAAAGAGGGTGAAAAGCCTAACATGAATTGTGTTACAGTCACGTCCTGCAGTATTTGCATGTCAGACACATGACACGACATGTTGACACCTAACCGAGGTAGGCTGAGTAGCAGGAGCAACTTTTAATTTATTATGAGTGTCCATGCTTCTTAGGTGATAAGAAAATTGAAATTATAATAAAAGGAACAAAGTACAATGCTGTGAACAAGGAGTCTAAACTTGATAAGACCAGGAATATAAGTAAGCCAATCTTCCATTCAAGAAACTTTTCTTGAAGTCATTGTGCTCATTCTCACCAAAATAAATAAATAAGTCTTAGTGCTCATTATTTATGCTAGACTCTAATTTTCATAACTCTTCACTCGAAGTCTTCTTCCTAGAATAGACTTGAATGTTGAGAGTATGATCCTCTCCCAAAATGATCAAAAAGCTATGAAGTGATCTTGCCAGCATTTTGACCACGGTGATTCACCAATTTGTTACCTAAGACTTGACGTACTTCCTAACTAGGGGGCAAAGGAGTAGGGAGTATCCCATCCGTCCCGCCGCGCACCCTTTTGTCAAGTACTCACATCTTGACCCTCCTGCTCCCACGAGCAGGCCATACCACCCTTGTTGAAGAATTGGGTAGCTTACATGATAATAGTAGGGAATAGGGATATCTCAAACATTTGGCATTGCTTGTACTCAGCCATTATTAACTTCCTAGGCTCATCCAACAACAAACTCCCTAGTTTCCTTAGCTCATCCAACAGCAGATTCCAACCTGCATTGACTCTTCCAAATGTACTAGCCAACAAGAGAAGCTTCATCATAACAAATCCAATGTGCATAATTCAACAGACCAAGAATGACAAACAAGAACACCAAGCAAAAATTACACCCACTTCAAATTAAAAAACAGCCCAAATTTTAAGAGATATAAAAGTTCATCTTAGTATTCAAGAAAATCATAAAGAAATAGGATGGAATCGTAGTTACCACAGTATCGCCGATAGACATCAAAGATGTCAAATTGGGTTGAATTAAGGTATTCCATTGGCGAGCAAACTGGATTGAAATCGGATTAGGGTTCCGATTGGATGAAATCAATTTTGGTGTCTGTAAATGAAACAAAACCCTAATTCTCAATCTTTTGGGTATCACTGTTTATACCCAAAAGATTGAGAATTGAAATCTTTTGATTTTGATGATGGGAGGAGAGAAGAGAGATGCCCCGTTGGAGAGTGGAGTGGGTAACTAGTAGTAGCGCACACAACAATGTCACAACAAAGGCCAATTGGATATTCGTATTATTTTCACATTATGGAAATGGAAAGGTACCAATTTCTTTCCCTGTTTATATGTTTGGGCTAATTTTAGGACCTGTTCAGGGTGATTGCCACTTGCCAGTTATTTATTTTCAGAAATTTTCAACTCCTCGTATAAATTTAAGGATCTTTTGCGATGAACCCCCTTATATAATACATTTTTTGTAAAAAACCCCCTTATATAATTTTTTTTGTGGGGAACCCCCTTATAAGTTACTTTGGCCATGGACATCCCCTTGTTCAATTTTCCGACCAATTTTTGGGATTTTTGGACCGATTTGCCCTTGCGAAAATTTTCTAAATTGATATTTTCTTCACCCTTTGGAAAATTTAGCATATGAATTTCAACAAAACTGTCAACTATGAATCAAATGAGATCTAAAGGGTAAAGAAAAAACCCATTTGGAAAATTTTCGCAAGGGCAAATCGGTCCAAAAATCC
>BSSO01004742.1:0-14080 GCA_030267885.1 Mesembryanthemum crystallinum | reverse complement strand
ATAGCTGCTATGTGAAGGCGGTAATCAAAGTCTGCCTAAGTTTCTCAATTTGACCAATCTGGCATTCGGCATCTACCTTGATTTTTGCTGGAGAAAGCTAGTGACCAAGTTTATTAAACGCTCCCCTAATTTAGAAGTTCTTACCCTTAATAACAAGGTTAGCTGGAATCCCTTTAATAGAATGATTTTTTTTATCTACATTTTCTAGCCAACCGTCTTCCCCTCTGAAAAAGAATATCTATTGACTTTATTGTTGTCATAAATTGAGCAGCAAGGTTTCTTGTGCGACATAGATGAACTGAAGAATACTCCACCTCGACCTCTGCCTGTATATTTGCTGTTGCGATTGAAGGAGATTCTGATCGGGGTGCATTATGCCAGCTTTGTGCCTGAAGCTGTTGAATTTCTGCCGCAGGATGTGAACACTGTGAAGAGGCTAAAAATGAATTGTCAGTGTCTACTCATGCTCCGAACCCAGATTGGGTATACCCTTTGAATCATCAACCTTTCTTCTTGGGTTGTGCTCAATTCTTTTGCAGACATTTGCATATGAATTTCTAGCTTTTTAGAGATGAATTGGTGTTGAGCTGTAAAAAAATACTCTGGAGATCAATTTTATTGAGCTTTTGTATTTATGCAGAACGTTTGCTATTATGATCTAAAACTTCATTTCTTTTAAGCCATTTCCCAGAAAAGTGCTCCTTTATTTTTGTTTCGACAACAGGTGATCGATCAAGCGGCTTGCACATTTTGCTTGCATTTTTACTTGTTACCCTTATTGTTTCTTTCCCAGCTGAGAAATTCTTGATTGGATGGATGAACACTTTGTTTTTTCTTTTTTGTTCTAGTTCTACTGCTGAAATCTGCAGAAAATATCAGAAGAAATTCCCATTGCTGGGTCATATTTTTAGAAGTTGCATCCTGCTATCAAGTGCTGAGCTTGTGTGAGAAATCATTCATTAATTTTGATACTTTTGAAAGTAAATTACACTGTGCTTATGATGAACACAGCAGACTAAATGACTAATGTGTCTGATGGTTACAGTATGTACTAGAATTTAATCTTTCTTGATTGCCAACTCATTGTACTAAATAGGGGTTTCCTACATAATACACTCATTTTAAGGGTGGCTTTGGTTACTCATTCTATTGTCAATTGGTTTTAAAATGGAACCTCGTTCCATAAAACCTATCACACACTTCCATTTTACTGATGGCCTTACTTATGCTTGTCCTCCATCGGTGGTCAAGGCTTGCTCGATATAAATGAGCCGAACATGATTACCAATGTGATTCTCGTTTAATAAACGAGTTGAGTATGAACATTCCTTACTCGGCTTGTTTCTCTAACTAGAAATGACCCCATATTCTCATGAGCACCTCATAATTCATGAACATACTCAGTTAAGTTAGAGCTAACGCAGTTATAAACAAGTTGTACAGAGGCACCAATATGATACTCATAGTCATAGATAAGCCGAGCACATAAATACTCATCCATGACTTGTTTACACCACTCAATCCCATTAATATCAGTTTGATTTTGCAACTTGCTTTTTATCTCTTTTTTTNCAAGGGAGGCACAAAGGCCAGTACAATACAATTACATACAATAGGGGGAGGGGGGGAATTGAACTTGGGACTTAATGTACCCAGGGCCTCAATCTTAACCACTAGGCTAAGAGCTCATCGGCTCATATTTCTTTTTTTTAAATGCCCTATTCAAACTAGTTCAGTTCAAATTATAGCAGTTAAAATCAATAACCACACTTAATATCATTTTAGGGTAGATTTTGTAAATGGGGGTACATCATATTTGGGTGTATATTTCAATAAGAAACAAAATTTAAATTTAGTTTCCAATAGTATCTTTAAAGATCATTTTTACGTGAATACGTTACATCTAGACGTGGCAACTAGTGGGGGTAGCAAAAATGGTCGTGAGTTTGGATGTGATGGCAAAGGTTAGGGTGCAATTCCACTAAGCTTCTTTGCTGAACTCGTCTATAAGTTTATCTCGTTGGTTTGCTTAGTGTATCTGGTTTGCAAGCTATTGCATACACTCGAGATTTACCAGTGCACCCTCAAAAAAAATTGGCTATGGATTCATCTTATATAAAAAAAAATGGTGGGCAGGTCGGAATTAAATTGGATTATTTTGAATTCAGGTCAATGTTGGTCCCAATTTATTTAGGTCATATGATTATTCAAATCGGTTTAAATCAGATATTTACTCATGTTGGGTTTTGGGTCGTTTAGTTCGGGTTTAGAATAACTCATGTTGAGTTAGTTCGAATTTTCATTTAGTCCATGTCATATCAAGATGAGATAAACTTTGTTTCATAGGTGTAGCACAAATTCAATTTAGGATTATTGCTCTAATAATCATAAATTGATGCTCTTGGATCTCACAGATTTTCGAGTTCTCTACTAATTTTGGATATCGATTTTTATTGGGGATACGGTATTCAAGTATCAGATATATTTTGATTCGTGTTTATTTCTATTTAGGGTCAATTTGGATTGCTGCTATTACGTTCAAGTCAATTCGGTTATCAGATTAATCGGATATTGGGCTAAATCAAGCCATAGATATAATTCCACTATAAACGTGTCAGGTCGGATATCTCACGTTCGGTCCGATTTTGCCAGCTTCAAAATATATATACACATAGTACTATATTGTTTTTTTTCAGACCTAACTAGTTTGTACCCCGTGTGATGCACGGATTAGAATTGTAATAAGTTGATTGTTATAATATCATTTATCACATTTTTCTTTTTCTCTCTTTTTTTATGAGTTCATTTGTATAACATTTTTTTTGTTGAAATTTTATGTGTTTTTAATGTGAAATTTTGCATCACATTATGCATGCGTTAAAAATGAAATTTCACTCACGTTTATAATCTTATCTAATTATGCGTGAGTGGAATCAAAAAACATGCCTATTGGAAGTGAATTTTTTACCTATTAGAATTGATTAATTTTGTATTAGAATTAGTAATCTACTTTACTATTAAAAAACTAGATAAGCTATTTTTCTATTAGAACTACAATTGTTTACCAAGTGAATTTGATAGGTCTTTGTTTATTTTACTCTTAATGTTCTTTGATTTAATATTATTAAAAATAGAATCAAAATGAGTTAAATAACGATATCTAATGTCATATCATAAACAGTTCAGATAAAAATATCAAATATGAATGCTGGAGTAGTTGCTAAAGAGTTAGCATCAAAATCTAAAAGTTTTGAGTTCGAATCATTTTAGCTATGATTTTTGTTCTTTTTTAAAATTGAGAAGATAAATGTGTTGCTTACATGGCAATGGATGTGACATGTCAACGTATACATGGCAGTACTAAGTGCTTACATAGCATGCTTATGTGTCAGGCTCTGGTTGAATCGTTGTGTTTTAAACTAATTACTAGTTTTTCTCCCCGTGCGATGCACGGAATGTTACATAAGAGCCATTATCTTATGGTATTTATTATTTTTTTTCATAGGAATAGTTTTCATTTTTATTAGACTATATATGTAATTATTTAGATTTAGTTTTAAATAATACAAATATTTTAATCAGACTATTAGAAAGTATTTTTTACCAACTACAAAAAATGTGTTTCAAAGTTGTAGTGTACTCAAGTATTTTAAAGATATATTACACAGTTGAAAAATTGAAAAGATGATTACATATAAAATGAAGAGAAAGATAGGAAAATGATGCAAAATTTTAATAAAAAATAAAGTGAGAGTAATTATTATTGTAACATATGTACTAATAAATTATCTTAATTTTCATTAATGAGTTTGACAAATTAATTAGATAAATTTATATAGAGTTTTGTATATTTTAATTTTTTATTTACTAATATCCTACTTGGCAGTTGAGTTTGCGTGCTAGTCTATGGGTGACACGTGGTAAGGGATTGTTGTGTTTTAATATAGATTAATAGATAATAGATAGATTATATAGATTTCCAAAGTAAATTATGTTGATTAACCTTTGTAGGAAAAACCAATGGGCAGTTTTGAGCTCCCAGTTCTTGTTGTTGCTGATCATCGTTCTCCCCCTCAAGGGGAAGAGAGAGAAAAGCGAGGAGAGAGAAAAGAGAAGAGAGATGGGAAATTTGAAGTGCTTCTGATGGCAATTGCCCAGATTAGAAATGTCGACTGAAATTCCTCCCCTTCAGTTTAGCGGGTAAATTTCTCATGCCCATAATAATTTCTTTCGTATTTGTTTTTGATTTGCTTGATATAATGGTGTGAAATTGATCAATTTCCCTTCTTTTTCTCGGGTTTTGCTCTCTGTGTTTTATTCCTAATTTACTGAATTTGTGTTAATTTGTTAGTGTTTTCTGTTGTTGTTGCTGCTGCTGTAAATGCTGTTTCTAGTATAAAACAGAAACAGACCAAATCAAGACAATTAGCAAAACCTAGAGGTAAAACATAACATATGGAAAGATTCTAAATTCGGTTCAAACTAAAGCAATCCCAGCAGCTCAATAGGGCCTTGATCATGCAATGGGGCCAAAAAAAGAACATAATTTTATTCTAAATAAACAAAATCATCTAAAGGGTTTATATAGTTCCCCTTTTGGTCCATGGATTTCAAGGTAACATGAAACTATGAAAGTAAATTCTTTTGTGACATGAATGTTCTTTTGGGGAACGAGGTGCAGTCTGAAGGACCAAGATTGATTTCAGGTGAATGGTGACTATTGTGGGTCTAGAATATGTTCTTGGGAGTAGGAGTCTTGTTATAGTAGCTAGTGTCCTCTTATAGATGGATTTGGCGCAACTAAAGTCCTACTATTGCCAAATAATGAAAGTGTCTTCGTTAAACTTGATACAATGCTTGTCTTGTACTTCCTTCCATATCCGTGTTTGTCCATTGAGAATCGTAGTGGGTGTTTGAATATGTGCGCTGAGAAACTTTCCTATTCTGAAAACTTAACCAACGTTGTCTTGTAGCTTCTCTTGTACATCATTATTTCATTTTGCGTGTTTAGGGATTTGGTAACATGTTACAATGTAAACGTATTTGGTTGGGATTGGATCTCCAACTAAGTTTATCAGTGTATGGAAACATGTGCATCCGTGAATTTTCCCTCAAACCTCTTTATATGATTGATTTATCAGGGACTAATTCAAATTTTGGTTGCACTTTGTCATCTAGATCTCTCAGCAGCAAATTCATTAGACAACACAAATATTTGGTATCCTTCAAGGAGAGAGCAAACATGTGGGCAACCAATATTATAGTTATTAGTTAAAACATTCGTTTGACGAAGATCCCAATGTGCATTAATCAGATTGGCAGAGCTCTTCACAAAAAAATCATCTGATATACGGACTTTGACATAGATATATTAAATTTGATGCCGGGCAATCCATCTTGATATCCATTGCAAATCTATAACTAAAAGAGAATCTTTTCAATGTATAGATGGATATATGCACCACCCTTGGCTTCTCTCTTATTAGTTTCTTATATGACCAGCTCATCAAAGATTTGGCAACCAGATAAGAATTCAGTGCACTTGTCATAGAAGACGATTACCCTCTTGAAGTCAAGAATCTTAAGTCGCGGGAAGCAAACAAACGATGGGACATCAAGAAACACGAGAGACGGCTTTAACTATGAGTGAATTGGATGTGAAAAGCTTCCGAGGCAACTCATCAAATTCATATCTCACGAAAAAAATGATATCCAATTCAAGTTCTTGAATATTACGCATAAGGGCTACATGAAGCCATGTGTTTATTGGCGCATCACTATAATGACACTCCTAGACCAGGCGAAGCTTTTGAATATAAGGCATGCAATTAAGAAGCAATACTCTACTCACAAAATTCCTTGAGGGATATCTGTTGGGTTTCAAATCTGTGAAGGTTTATGAGAGCAGTTGGCAATCTTTGCTGGGTAAACTAATCAATACAGTTCCGAAGCTGTTACTTCAGATTCTCAGAGCTTCTGTACCGGTAGTTTACGGTGCCCGAAATATTCTCAAAATGTAAGATAAGCTTCATCTGTATTCACCATGCATGTTTGGCCGAGTTCAACGACTCTTGAAGGAATTGCTTGTTGACATTGCCAAGGTTCGTTTTGCTTTTTGTTGACATTGCTGTTTGTGAAAATGCATCTATGTTTCTCACTTTAACAATTTAATTCCTTTAGGAGTTGTGTTGCTGATGATTGCTTGCCCCTATTAAACATTGCATACTTGAGGGCTTGAGGCTGACCAATTCTGCAACAATGTCTTTGTTAATAATGCAAATCCACATCTGTACAAGTGCCTTTTAGCTATGTTTTCATTTTTATTTGACATGATAATTTAATAGGTTCCTTCTCATCACGACTTCGTGCGTATCAGTAAAGTTTTGTGCTGTGTCTTGTCACCTTTTTCTGTTTGATTTTTGTTTTAATAAACGGCTCCAAGTGACACTAATATGCTTGCTAAAATTATAAAACTTCTAGTCGCTTGAAGGACACAACGCTCACTCCATTAGTCCTTAACTCACTTTAATGTGATTATGTGCTCAGTTTCCTTGTAAGCCATCTCATGTTTATTCTCAAGATGATGCCCTTTGAAATTTGGAAATTTTTTCATCGAACTCCCTAAGCCTGTAAAACCTAAAGTATCATGTTGCTGTCTATTGAACATTGCTTGGGTAAGAAAATTGTCACAACTTCCTTCTCCTGATCAATTCCTTACCTCCAGTTTATGCTGTCCAACTTTATGCTAAATTGAAACACATAATTTATTGCGATCAATAGCTTTTACCATTCTATTTTAAGTGGTCCACTGGTAATCAACATGCTTACTCAGAGGATACTTGTATAATTTCTGGCATTGACCAACAGCTTAACGCTTTAGATTTTAGCTTATGGTGCTGAAATTAAATGATATGTTATGTCTCTATTCCTTATCAATGGCCTTTCCAAAGTTGAATATTACTCTAGTTTGTCCTTGGCTGCTCGCAGTGTTTCAGTATGGACTTTTAACTCTAAGATGCTCATTCATGTTTGGTTTCATGACCAAAGATCTCATGTCAGTGAGGCGAGACTTTTGTGAGGTCTTCTACTTGCGAGGTTTTTTGTGTTAAGCCTAATACGGAACCCTATGAAGTATAAACATGTCAATATTTATTCTTTTTGAGTTTTTAAGGTCTTTCATTTTCGGCACTCTATTGTTCCTACTTTGGATGCTTTTTCCTTAGCTATAGAGTTCACTTGCAGACTTAGAGATAAAAATTCAGGTTCCTGTTTATGAAATCCTGGGAAGAAGATGGCGAGCCAAAATTTGACAGCTTTATCTGAATTCCGCTCAATCACTGCAGCTCACTTAAAGTGCATTGCTGTCTTCTTTTCGATGACCTTAGCTTACTAGTATAGTGTTACTTGAAACATGACATGTCAAAGGGTTATCTTTAATAAATGAGGATTGAAGATCAATCAGTTGGAGTTGAGATTATGACTAATAGTTCTCTGTTTTTTTATTCTATGAATTAAATGAAGTATTTTAATATATAAAATATTTGTTTTAGCTAGTAACATTGAATAACAACTGAACCTCTTCAGGAATAGGCTTACTACTTCGCTGTATGTTGGGTAACAGCCTTGTGGATACATTCTCTTTGGCTCTCCTATGAAGGAAAGTCCTCGAGATTCAATTTTGTAACAGAGATGGCAGAATTGATATGTTGGACTATTTCTCAAGACAACAGAGAAGAATTTAAAGGAGATTTTTCTTCACGTGCTCGGAATACCAGAAAGCAGATTATTATGAGTCTTCAACCTCTACAGAAGATCTGTCTAAATTTGGCAAATACTTAAGCTTGTAGTGGATGGATGGAAATGGTGGTTATTTGTCTATCAATATATGCCGAGGAAGTTTCAGTAAGTCACCTTCTCTGTCAAGTTTTTATTTAGTTAGACTCATATATCCTCATTTGTTTATAAATTAAATTGCCTCAGAAGTGTTGCGCTGCAATCTTGCGTTTGAAAAATATTGCGTGCCTGAGCTTCATTGTAGCTTATAGAGATTAAAGCTTGTCGTTGTATTGTCTGCTAAAGTATGTTTTACTGCTCTCTACTTTTTATTTGGTTTTTGATATGAAAGTTGTTTCACTAAAGGATCAACTGTCTGTGGTGTTATGTCCTTCACTCCTTATTTCTCAATCTTCTTCCTAGTTGTTGCTTCTTGCTTTTAAAACTGTGTAGTGCTTTGGCTCAGTTATATTGATAATACTTACTGGTCATGGTATCTTTCTTTCTATTATTGCTTCTAAGTACCAACATTGCTCAATTGGTGCTGGAAGAGTCCTTGTTTTATTTAGAAGAGACTATGAGGGAAAATATAAGTCTGCATTTCCCTCTCCGTCCTATAATGCCATTTGTTTCGTTGAGAATACGATGCGAATGGGAGGCAGAATGATTCTTTGTGTTTAATATTTCCAGTTCCATTGTTGTCCCACACATAACCAGGATCAAGTGAATATTATCCTCGGTTTAATTTAAGGGTTTCCGCTTAAATTATTGGCATTTTTTCAAAGTTCTTGGTTCTGTTGCCTTTTCATTTGGGTTTACCTTTTCATTTGGTTTACCTTCATTTAAGGAATTCAGACTTATAATGATTGAAAAGATAGGAATGGAAAGGTTTGATATTTTTTATGTGTTTCCATATCCTTAAAATTATACTATTTAATTTTGTGGCTGTCTAATTCCCAAACCAGGAAGGCTATCTTCAGTATAGTGTGAACATAATCATATCAGATTATTTTCCTCTGATGTAAAAATTACTATTACTCAAATCTCACAAGTTCTTATCTAGATCCATTTACATTCTACAATCTACAAATCACAAGTTCTATAAATTCAGTTTGCTATTCAAGTTCAAAACATAACCAACTAGATATACTAAGATTATTGCAATTTACAGTGTTGCTTAATGCTACAGTTCTCTCAAGCGGAAGTATTCATTATGTGCTTCTTTTTGTTGGCCATTCTTGCATTTTTTAAGATCAGAAGGCAGCCAGGTAGGTTCTTTTCTATTTTTTATTTTTATTTTATTTTTGGCAAAGGTTCTTTTTTTTTGAAGTTACTTTTTATTATTATTTTTTTTTATTCAGTAGTTAGAGGTGGTGGGAGATTTGTTGAACACACTTGTGTGCATAGAATACAATACTAGATAATATTTGATGTTAGAGATCAGAAATACATTTTGGAAAAGACCTGGTTTTGTCTTTCATTAATCAACTGAAGATGAAACGTGAAAATGGTGAAAATTTTGCAAGATGCTTACTAAGTCTAGCAAATGCCAATGCTTATGATCTTCTATGGGAGTACACAATCCTCAACCAGCCAAATAAATCTTTTTTCACGAGTTGTTTTTAAGCTTATCTTAATTGGATTCATTTTTCTCTTTACATTGTTGTCCGTAATGCATTTTTTTTCACATCAGAAGACAGTCAGGGTAATTATTCCCTCTGCCCCTTCTTTGCTTATCCTTTGCATATGTATGGCAATTGGCAGGGTGGAGGCGAGAAGTTTGGTTTATGCACTTGTGAATATAAATTACTTTGTTATACATTCTTGATAAATTTATTGTAGGGAGAGGCCTAATTTTATCTGTCTTTTCCTATTAAGAAGGCAATGTGAAATGGTGAAAACCATTTCTCATATGGCCAAAGGCCAAGGCTTATTGGCTTCCTATGGGAAACAGACGATCCTTAAACTACATTAAAGAATTAATGGTAATTTGAAGTATTTAATTGTGTAGAGAGACCTGGTTTATCATTCTTGTACCAACTAAAGATGAAATGTTGAGCGGTGAAAACTCTGGCACATGGTTTTGTTGTCTAGCCGAAGGATGAGGCTTATTCACGTCAAACGTAAAACAGATGATCCTTAGTCCTTGCGTTGCTTGACTATCATGATGTGTTAGACAGTTAGAGTATTTAATTTATGGGAAGACATGGATTTTTCTTTGTTTTACCAACTAAAGACCAACTGTGAATTGGTAAAAACTCTGCCACTTGGTTTTGTCATTTAGCCTATCCCTTACACTAAAGTGACTAGTAACTCCTTTTGTTTAGGTATCCATTTGGATGGATTGAGGATCCTCTTATAGCCGTTTCTGAATTATAGCAGGTACTAATGCTTTTTAGGGGGGAGGGATGTTATGAAGTTTGTTGGGTTAGAGGCAAGAGGTTTAGTGTATGCTCTTTTGACAATAAAAGATGGCATGATAATTTGTGAAAAGTTTGAATAATGGTTCTGCCGCCTACCCAAAGGCTAAAGCTTCTTAAATTTCATGGAAAACAGCCTATCCTAGTGGGTTTTTTTTTTTCCCATTAAATTGCTTACATCATTCACCTCCCCATTCCTTCCTACCTAGCTTTAAAAGTCATATTCTCTAGATATTTCACTTGAATAGGTAACCTCTTATATTGGAATGAGGAGGGCTTTGCTATGTAGTTTGAAGGGGTTCAGGTGAGAGGTTTAGTGTATGCTATTTTGTGAAGACTAAAAATTTAAACAATCCTTATATTTTGGAATATTTAATGTGCGGGGAGAAATTTAATGTAGGTAGATAAATGAATCCACAAGGATCTTCTGTTTTCCAGGAAAGTCGATAAGCATTGGGTAATGATAAAACCATTTGTCAAAAGTTTCACTGTTTTTATGTTTCATCTTTCGTTGTTATGTAGTAAAATTGTGAAAACTTGGTATATGGTTTTGTTGCATATCCAAAGGCTAAGGCTTGTTATGTTTTATGGAAAACGGCCGATCCTAATAGATTTTTTTATTCTTTTTGTTGCTAACTTGTTCACCTTTCCCTCCCACCCCACCTAGTTTTGAAAACTAAATACTCTCTACATATTCCACTTGAAAGAGGCTACCTCTCTTACTGGAATTGAGGTGGTTGGTTTTAGGATCATCCAACAGAAAACAAATGATTTCTCATTCGTAAGTTGCATTTATGACAAGATGTTCATGACTTCTTTTTTTTTTTTTTTTTTTTTTTGGGTGAAGTAGTTTTGAGGAGTGGAGGCTGGAGGTTTAGTGTACGCACTAGTTCATGTAGACTTTATGCCAGACAATCATGAATTGTGGAGTGTTTAATGTATGGGAGACCTGATTTATCGTTCTTTTACCACCAAAAGATGAAATGCAGAATTGTAAAACTTCGACAAGCAATTTTGTCGTCTACCCACAGGCCAAGACTCATTAGATTTTCATGAAAAGGGGACGATCTTAGTGGATTCATTTTTCTTTATATTGCTTACCTTGTTCACCTCGCCCCTCCCACCCCAACTTGTTTGGAAACTCCTGATTCTGTAGATATTTCAGTTGAATGAGACAACCTTTGTTAGTGGAATTAAATATAATTTTTAACATTTGTGATTGTTTCCTTTTCTCTCTCTCTTTTTTTTTATGAAGCACAAGCTGCCGATCGTTTGATGGATTCCAACTCTGAACAAGGTGTAGATCGGCTTAGTTGCTTGCCTGACCACATCATTTGCCATATTCTTTCGTTTCTTCCAACAAAATATGCTGTAGCATCAAGTATTTTATCAAGCAGATGGAGATACTTATGGACCTCTATTCCCACTCTCGATTTTGATATGAGATTACATGGAGGATTTTGTTCGGCCATTAACATGAATGTAAACCAGGGTGCAGAGGCTGCCTTTCAGGAGTTTGTGAGCAGAGTGTTGTTTCTTAATAGCATGCCTTATATTCAAAAGCTTCGCCTGGTCTATCAGAGTCATTATGGTGTTGCACCAATCCACACATGGCTTCATGTAGCCATTACCCGTAATATTCAAGAGCTTGAATTGGATTTCTTTTTTTCCTTGAGAAATGGATTCATTGAGTTTCCTCGAAAGCTTTTCACATCCAATTCACTCGTAGTGTTGAAGCTGTCTCGCATGTTTCTTGATGTCCCATCTTTCGTTTGCTTCCCGCGGCTTAAGATTCTTGAACTTAAGAGGGTAATCTTCTCTAATGACAAGTGCACTGAAAACTTGTTGTGGGGTTGCCAAGCCCTTGAAGAGTTGGTCATAGAAGAAACTGCGAGAGAGAAGCCCAGGGTTGTGCGTATATCCATCCATACATTGATAAGATTCTCTTTTAGTTATAGATTTGCGATGGATACTACGGTGGATTGCCCCTACAAATTTTTCATCGATGCCCCGAGTATTGAATATTTCCATGTCAAAGGCCGTGTATCAGATGATTTTGTTGTGAAGAGCTCAGACAATCTGATCAATGCGCATCTGGATCTTCGTCAAACAGGTGTTTTTGCTGATAACTATAACTATAGTATTTGCTGCCAACGTGTTTGCACTTTCCTTAAGGAGATATCAAATGTCAAGTTCCTTACGCTGTCTAGTGACATTGTTCAGGTAAATCAGCCTACTTATATGCATATTAGTCTACTTCTATGCATTACTACTGGTGGTCATCTTGGTAATGTGGTGTTTGTCTTTGATCTTTTGTATAGATGCTAGTTGAAGAGCATGATCAAACTCTGCCTAGATTTCTCAATATGACCAATCTGGCATTTGGCATCAACGATGATATCTGCTGGAAAAAGCTGTTGATCAACTTTATAAAATGTTCCCCAGATTTGGAAGTTCTTACTCTTAATAACAAGGTTAGCAGCAATCTCTTTAATGGAATCTACTCTGGGATTTATTAGCCCGCAAACCCCTTAACCCAAAAAAGGTATCTTTTGACTTGATTGTTTTGTTATGAGCAGCTAGGTTTTCTGGGGGATGTAGATGAACTGCAGAAGACTCCACCGCAACCTGTGCCTGAATATATTCTTTCCTACCTGAAGGAGATTCTGGTCAAGATGCTTTATGATAACTTCATACCTGAAGCTGTAGAATATCTCCCTCGGGATGTGAATGTTCTGAAGAGGCTAAAGATAAATTGTCAGTGTCCAATCATGCTCGAAATCCAGATGGGACTCACACCCGCACCTTTTTAACTACGAGCCTTTCTGTTTCGGTGCTCAGTTCGTCTACAGACATTTGTTTTCAACTTTCTTCCTTTATGGCCAGAAACTCTCCTGTTACCATTTATTCTGTTTTTATCCTAGGATTTTGCGGAGATGAACTGGTTTACTATCTCCTGGGCTCTAAGGTTTAAACTTTGATATGTTCTGCAGGTCGATTTTAGCAATTGTATTATGCTGTACTTTTGCTAATAATATGATCTGAGATTCATGTATTTGAAGTCAGAAACAGCAAAACTCTGTTTGTGTTTCCTTTCTACCCCTTAATGTCATCATCTTACACATTTTGCTTGCTCCTTTCTCCTAATCTTACCCCTTAATGTCATCATCTTTACTGGTTTACCAATTCAATGTCGACCCAACTTAAAATTGATCGATATTTTCATCTCGTAGCTAAATAAAACAACTCAAAGCAACACATGCCCATGTGAGTATAACCTAAATCGAACATACAAGTCTCTTCAAAATAAATCTATTTGATCCCAGTTTATCAAGCCATAGCATCCTTAGATAATCAACTTTCTTTCTCATGCTTCATGTAACCTGGTGGGTGAAATTTAACTTCTTTACCGATTAGCTGAACACCTCTTAAATTGAATTTTCTTTAAAGTTATACAAAATCAAACGAAATCTAAAATGCCAAACATGGGCGACCTTCAAATTGCTACTATCACTTTGGGCTTTTAAATAGTTGTATATTTATCATAATCTAAAGCTTTAAAATCTTCCTTTTATACTTCCCCTTCAGAGTTGATCCTTGATGATAGGGTGTCTCCTTTTGAGGTCAGCACCCAAACCAAGAGAAAAGAGGAAAGAAAATTACAGTATAAAATATGGAAAATAGTTAGGTGTCCGTGTCTCTAATAGGGCACCCGTTAGTGTACATTGGCATATCCATAAGTAATGTTTAGTCCTGGAAAGAAATTTAAAAAAAAAAAAAAAAAAGTCATTTTTATCTTATACTCCCTCCGTTTCAATATAATGTTAATGGTTTGACTTGCGCGGTCTTCAAGACAACACTTTGACCACAAATAATTGCGAGTATAT
>BSSO01004741.1:0-14081 GCA_030267885.1 Mesembryanthemum crystallinum | reverse complement strand
TTGGGTACCACAGGCATTTCATCAAAGTACAGAGGTACCCCAGGAAATTTCCGTAATTTTTTTATCATAAAAAATTAGTACCAGATGAATTGACACGGTAGAGCTCCATTGCAATATTGGAACACGGGTCAAAATCTGTGATGGCTGGAGGGGATTTTTAAGTTGATATTACTGTTGGCACACACCTAAATTCGGCATTATTTGGAGTAATTTTTTCGGATATATATATATATATATACACACTCGGATTTGTATATATATGTATGTACGTACGTATGTATGTATGCCATACCTTTAAATTTTAAATTTCAAATTCAAGCCATTTCACATACTCTCACGGATCTTCTGAATGGGTCATTTTGATTTCGGGTCGGTTTGGGTTTAGGTTGATCTTTGATTCAAATCCATTTTTGGTTATATTTTCTAGCCCATAATTGGGTTAGGATAGGATGATGGGACCCAAAAATGAATCAGATTCAGATCGGATTTTTGACTTGGGCCAACTTTCAACACGTTGTGTGTGTGTGTGTGTGTGTGTGTGTTGGCTCTTGGGCATCCTAAGGCATGACCTCAAGTAATCCATGAATAAATTTTAGTATGTACTTCCCAGAAGGCTTGAACCCTTAACGCTGTGTATAAAGATATAGGTTCCATTCTCTTCACTTGGAAAAAACTGAATAGAACTTACCTAATTGAATCGAATAGTCCTAAACTAAATTGAATTGAACTTTATTATTATTATTATTATTATTATTATTATTATTATTATTATTATTATTATTATTATTAGAAAAAATTGGGTATAATCACCTTTAATAATAGGGTTGTTTAAAGGAAAATTGGCCGTAAATAATCCAAACTTTGGCCAGTCGGCCAATAATAATCCCAACTTCGCGTATTGCTGGGAATAATCCCAACTTTCACCTGTTGATCCCAAAATGGTCCCATGTTAAACGCCGTTAAGGATCTGTTAAGGAGCACGTGAAATGTCTTGTTTAGGCTTCAAAAAAAAAAAAAAAAAAAACACTTTCTCTCTTCTCCCCCATCAGCTTCCCTTCCTCTCACCCACCCACTCTCTCTCCTTAAAAACACTTTCTCTCTTCTCCCCCATCAACTTCCCTTCCCCTCACCCACCCACTCTCTCTCCTCTTTTCCCTCCCATCACTTTCTCTTTCTTCTTTGAAGATGAGTTGAAGCAGCAACATGCTATCCACTTTTCTTCTTCCTTAGTCTTGATTCGAACAAACTTTTGCATCTTCATCATAGTTCCACCCAAACTCAAAGTACCTCACTCTTAGGGTCTGTTCTTTACATCTTGTTTTTGATGGAACCTAGCATTCTCCAGCATTTTCCAGCATTCTCCAGCATTCTCCAGCAATCAGCAAAAAGTTCCAGCATTCTCCAGCAAACTACCATAAATATATATACAAATAATTTTTGTAATTCTTAGAATAATAACAATAATATATATATATATATATATATTATTATTATTATTATTATCCCATCATTTATTTTATTTTTTTGAATGAATACAAACAATCAAAGTGGACACAATCTTATGAAATTTAATTTACTTGTTTTATTGACAGGAAAAAAATATGTACAAACTAATGCGTAATATTACAACTGCAAATGTATTTGATCATTGTACATAATCAAACACTATCTACTATGACTATCCAAGCATACAAATAATCCTACCTATGTGCCCCATATTATAGGCTAAAAAGACCCTAATACAACTCCAAGTAGTAAACCACCTTTCCTAATCATTGACAAATAAGACTTCTAACAATATTANAACAATCCTACTAAGAAAATAGAACTACTAATATAATAAATCCACCTTAAAATATTTTTAGCCATACTATATTTTTGGATAATAATAATAATAATAATAATAATAATAATAATAATAATAATAATAATAATAACTACTACTACTACTATTATTATTATTATTATTATTATTATTATTATTATTGATTAAAGAACAATATTGTCATAAAAATCAACATTTCCAACAATCTCCAGCATTCTCCAGCAAACTCCAGCAAACTCCAGCATTCTCCAGCATTCAGCAAAAAGTTCCAGCATTCTCCAGCATTTCCCAGCATTCTCCAGCTCCAGCACTTCAAAACCCAGCCGTAAAGAACAGACCCTAATAATGTTTCCACGGCCACCATTTAGCGGTGGCCATGGAAGAATTACCCTAAAAAGAAGGCAACAAAGTTGGATGATTATTAAGGCTTTGTTCTCTGTATGCTAGTATAATTTGTTGGTATTTATTGTTAAATGGTGATATTTGTTCATTTTTATTGATTTTACTTTTTTTTTTATATTTACCAATTTCACTGATTTTTGTTGTACTTTGTTTATTTTTGTGATGGTTTTTACTAAAATTAACCAATAATATATAGCATGAGGAGAATAAAGTAGAGAAGAGTAATAATTGTTGAATTTCTTTTTCAATTTTATTTTTGGATTGATAAGTACAGTGTCAATATAGCTGAACTAAGAGCACAATAAGTTTTCTTTTTATGATTCTGAATACAATTTTTGGGATTATAGCGGAAATATCATATGTGACTCGTACATAAAGTATAATATTCAAGAATAATAACAATGGAAATAAAGAACACAAGAAATTTAACGTGGAAGAACAAGATCAGTCGAGAGAAAAACTACATGATCGATCACACGACCCAAACGAAGTCACTACTTGAGTTAACAAGGTTACAGTAGTTATGAACTTTCAAGCTGTCAAGCCTCTCACAAGTTTCATTTACGCTACTTACCGTCTTCTATATATTCATTTGACTACTACTCTACACATAACACAATTAAAAAAGCAACTGGTGGTAATAAATTAAGTGTAATAGTGTAAATTACATGGTAAATAAATCCACCTGAGTCATAATGAGGTTATGTTTGGCAAAAATCAGTTACCTTATCAGGCATTAGCTAGTTTTTTATTCTCTCAGCAACCAAACAGTTTATCTAACTATTTTTATCTTTTAACTCTCAACTTGAACTTTTTCATCTAGTTTTGAAAAGTTATTCCAACAAACTTTTCACATAAATTAGTTTTTTAGCTAATTTGTTACTACTTTATAACAATTTTGAACTAGTTTTTGGAGCAGCTACTACGACCTTATTAGGTACTTTATTAGCTAGTTTTGCCAAACATAGTTTTAGTATTGTAATGTCGTAGAGAAAGTGGAGGAGAGAGATAGAAAGATGAAGATTAAACCAGATTAGGAGGTTGCAAAGTAACCTGATGACCGTTGAGGCAAATAGCTCACCGTCAACTAGAGGTTTTATATAGATGATGTGACACAAATAAAAAACTAGTGTTGAAAACTTGTGTTGCCCTAAGAAAAGTAGGAGTAAAAGCCGCCCAAATCCAATCATAGAGTTGATATATTGCATTTGTAATGGATGGTGAAACTTTGTGAAGCACTTGGGTTTCATGATTTATGCAACAGTATCAAAATGCCTGAATTTTAAGGATCAAAGTGTCAAAAAGAGTTGCAATTTTTTGACTAAAATAGGCAAATTCACATTCACTATTACTTCATTACCATCAAACAATAAACCACGAAGTTTCTTACAAGGATGACAGCTCGTAGAAAGTCCACCACCAAAAGTCAAATATCGCTTCAAATAATGTATAAAATCACTACCAACGCAACAACAATGAAGAAAAAGTAGTAGCTCGTGTAGATATAGCACTAATGAAGAATGATTAGTATTTTTCTCCAAAAAATAAAAATAAAAAAATGATTAGTGACCCCTAATATAAAAATCGCCGCCACAACTATGTAACTCTGTTAGTGATCCAAATAGTGACCCAAAATTTTTTTTTTTTTTTTTGGTGAAATAGTGACCCAAAAATTTACTCTATATCCTCACTACTCCACTAACTTGTAGTACCGCAAATTATAATATCAGGCGGTCTGATACATCAGGCGGATAGTATTGGTGATCTGTAAAATGGTATTGGTAAGCTAAAAAGTTGTACTGACGACCGAAAAACTAGTATTACCTTTTTTCTCAATCAGTATTACTCCAGTACTGATTTTTACTTACTCAGTACCACTTTTTGTTTGTCCAGTACCTGCCTGATATATCTAACCGCCTGATACAAGAGTTATTGCTTGTAGTACTATAATGATTAATGGAGGGTCAAAGGTGAATTAGAATCAAATAGAGTAGCATTGGAAATTAAAGTTCCATAAGGAAGTTGTAATTTCGACTTTCGAGAGACTTTATAAGATTGACATCCACATATTTGATTAACTCAGATTATAGTTGATTTTTGTCCATTCATTAATTACGGTGTCTTCATTTCATCTGAATGGTATTGAATTGAATTGAATGAAGTACATTGAATTGAACTGAACTGATAACAAGATGAGAACGATGAATTGAATACGACCTTAGTCTATAAATTTCCTAATTTGTTTTTTGAGCTTTAGTAAATTTTATAGTTTAATAATGTGTAGGACACTATACTTAAACGATGTTTGTTTCACTAGTAAACATGTTACATCTTTGTACAAAGGTCAAAGTTTGGAAACACCTACACAAAAATTTGTGGAATACATGAGGCCGTGTATAAGAACTAACACGGTTTTCTTTACCCAAAAAATAAAAATGTATGACACTATGCCTCTTGGGGATGTAAAAGAGCCAATACACTCGTGTACGGCTGACGAATACACTCGGTCAAAATTCGTTCGATAATATACGAGTCGAGTATAAGCATCAATTTGATACCCGTTTAATAAACTAGTCAACTATGAGCACCCTATTGCTCAGTGCACACTCGAAAAGTCATGGCTGTGGGTTCCTCGTATGAAAAAAATAAAAAAATAAAAAAAAGTACCTATATACTCGAATAAAATGGGTGTATTCGTGAGCGAACAAACTCGTTCAACAACAAACAATCCGAGTATGAGCACGGTGATACTCGGTTCGATTTGTTTCCTTTACAACCCTAATTGCATCTGGCAATCCGCCCAAACAGATGTACTGTAAAAAGAAAAAAAAAAGGAAAATTTCCTGTGGTACCCCTGTACTTTGATGAAATGCCTGCGGTATCCAAAGTTTTGGAAATGTGTCTGGAGTACCCCTAAACTTTCAACAAAGTGATCAACGTACCCACTAAGCCATAAAATGACTATAATGCTTTTGCAATGCATTTTGTCTATAATGACTATGTTTGACTTTTATATTTCTCTCTTTCATAATATTAGTAGATAAAAATATATATAAAAATAAGTTTAAAAATACGCACCCCAACTCTATTATTATTTTTTTCGAAAAAGAAATTTTTAAAAATAAATAAAAATAAACATATAAATAAATTTTAGAAAATTTATTTTTTAAAAAAAAATAAAAAAAATAAAATTAAACAATAATTAAATTTCAGAAAATTTATTTTAAAATTTTACTGTTTTTCTTTTTTCCAATTTTCTACTACATTTTTTAACTTATTATATCATTAAAACACAAAAAATTTTAAAATTTTAAATACCAGTTTTACTTTTTATTTTTTTTATTTTTTAGAATATAAATTAATTTTTGTGATTTTTGAATTTTTCTATATTTTGAATTTTTTTTATAAAAGAAAGAGAAATATAAAAGTCAAACATAGTCATTACAAAAAAAAAAAATACATTATAAGGGCATTATAGTCATTTTATGGCTTGGTGGGTACGCTGATCACTTTGTTAAAAGTTCAGGGATGTCCAAAACTTTGAGTACCATGGAGATTTCATCAAAATACAGGAATAACTCAGGAAATTTCCGAAAAAAAAAGAAAACAAAAAAAAGAAAATTGAAAAAAAAAAAGAGTGTTCTTGACTTCTTTCCACAAACAGATTTTCAGACAGCAATTAAAACCGCGTCTCTAGCGCTCTCAAACTTCTGTCACTATCTCATCCTGTTGAGAGCTCCTTCGTTAATGGCGATCTTCTCATCCATTAAATTCTACTCCTCTCTCCACTAGAATAATTTCACTGACCTTACTCATACTCTAATGGGTTTCCACCACAATCGCAGTGGCAGCGATGGCATTCCTCAAAGTCAAAGGGGCGCAGTCAACAGCCCTCGTTTCTCCGGCAACATGACTCGCCGAGCTCCCTCTTTCAAGCGCAACAACGCCGCCAACTCCGCCACCAACACCACCACCGCCACCTCCGCCGCCACCACCTCCACCACCACCACCACCAACAATGGCGGCGGAAATTCCCTCAGTACCCACCACGAGATCGACTTGACCATCAACTCACCCAGATCTGATTCCGCTGTTACCCCCATTTCCGGTGATGGGTTCGAAGCTTTGGTTGAAAAGAAGCCGACCCAGAATCATTTTGGGTTCCTTAATCATAGAGTGAATAAGAAAGGGGTGATTGGTGGATCGAATACTAGTACTAGCACTGTGGGTGCTGTTGTTGAGCTGGGTTTAAGAGAGAGAAAGAGGTTGGGGCAGTGGATGTTCTTCTTGTTCTGTGGTGTGTGTTTGTTGTTGGGTGTTTTTAAGATTTGTCTTAATGGGTTGGATGGATCTGCCATTGATAGAGCTAATAAACAGGTATGGTGAATTTGTTGGTTAACCCTTTTTATGCTTGGATTTTTAAATATCTCCTCTTATGAAAGTGGTTGATTAATTTCCATTCTATATTTAACTATGTTAGAGCTGGTGATGATTCTATTGAATTGAACATTAGGTGCTCAGTTTAAAGCATACTAGTAAGTGTCAAATATCCTAGATTGTTGGTAAAATGTCCCNTTTTTTTTTTTTGCTGTCTGTTGCGCCCCCACTTTTCCCCCCTCTAAAAGTTTTCTGTATGCAAAAGAGATATTCAGCTCCGAGGAAGTAACAGTAACAAAATCCAATGTGTATTACCAGCCCCCGCTGGCCGGTGGAGGTTGAGATGTAAACAGACTTATCTCCAATAAGGCGAAAAGCTGCGAGGCTTATGGTTAAGTCATCCCTTTTCTGAATGCTGGGAGCATGGCAAATTGGAGTTACAATTGTGAAATTAGATCATAAGTTCTCCTGGTACAAGTTTCATTCCTGAAATGGTGGGTTCAAGGGGAATGCAGAATCAATAATGATTAGGGGCTCGCTTGGAATAGGGAGAAAAATTAGGGGGTAATGGAGAAAATTAAAGGGCAAAATGAAGGTTTGAGGTGGTTGTTGGGGGAAAATTATGGTGGAAAAATTAGGGTAATTTATTCCCCCGATATCCTTCATTTACTCCTCCATTNCCCAATCCAAGCGGGCCTTAGGTCTTGTAATGGATGTGTGTGGATGTGTGGGAAATGATTCTTCTAATTATTGTTAGTTTAGTGTTCTTGACTTTAAGTCTAGGGCCTCTAAGTCAATTATTCCCAAATGTGTGGGTATTAATATGTTTCCACCATTGCCAACGTCCTCTTATTTTACCCTTTGATGCACTCCAATAGACCCTAATTAATTATCCCCAATCCAAGCATTGGCTTAGATGGAAATATGGGAGCAGCATTTTTCATATTAGGAAGCAAACACGTATTTAAGATGGCTATAAAAGTAACTGTTAGAGAAGGGACAATTGGTGAAAAAAGGTAATTGTGAGAATCCAGGGGTTCAAGGGAGAAAGCACTTAAAGGTAAAGGTTAGTAATTTGAATGTAAGGTTTTCCGGAGTTTTTGGAGACTGAACCTTTTAAAACATTGAAACATGACCTTCATGAAGTGATGATGCAACGCAAGACAATAGCTGAATGCCCATAAGACAATTGTATCTATGCTTGAGGCTAGATTGAGGAAAGCCTTTTTGTAGAGCAAATCTTGTAGCACTAGGTGACTAGAACGGCATGTTCCGTAGATGAGGATCCAGAGTGAAGTATTTTAGGCCTTACCTTAAATGGTAGGGATATAGGTATTACCTGAGAGTGAGATTAATGGACTTAGGTGGGTCCGGTGCGCACCTGGAGTGTCTTTTTTTTTATTTATTTATTTATTTTTTTTTTTTGATAACATGGGTATCCGAGCTTTGCTCGACTAATCCCATGGGCCCTGAAGTTAACGGCCAGGAAAATCTCCAGTGGCGCTAAGGGAACTCGAACTAGGGACCTTTGGAATAGATCTCAGAACTCACACTAGTTGAGCTGTCCCTCAGGGTTGTGTCTTTTCGATCCTTGTGCCATTAAGCTTGCAAATGTTGGACTCAATCAATTCAGAAAATATGGGAATTTGGTTCATAACCCAAATGCTCTTGTAGTTTGTAGAAATAGTTGATTAAGGCTATGTTTGGCACCAACAACTAGCTTGAGTAAAAGCTACAGCTTGAAGCTTGTTCATTTTTCTTTCAGCTACCAAACAATTTTTGAAACAATAGCTCGCAGTTACAACTAATTTTGCCAAAATTATATTCCAGGAGCCCTAAGCATGGTTGCACTATGGACTATGGAGTGGAAATTTACTTTTTTCTTATGCTCCGTGAAGATGATACTTGAGTTTTATCTAGAATCTTGATATGGTCCACTTGAGTTCAAACTATGTCCTTTATGGGAGTCATGTAGTTGATGAAGTTATGAATTGCAGACTTGCCATATGAGTTAAGATCATAGCTCAACAGGATTGAGTACCTTCTCTTTACTCTATTACAGGTCCAGACAGTGTTTCTAGATATCGCGTGCCATCTGATCATATGAGTTATGATAATTATAACTGTGCCTTTGGCCCTGTGCTGTCCTGCTACTGTTACACATATCAGTGAATGTCGATATCTTGTCCTAGATGGTCTATCAGCATAAAGATTTCATAACTGTCTTTGCATTTGATGTGATTAAACTTGACTAGTTCTTCCTATTAGGTTCATTCTAGCTCCCACTTTAGCCACCAATATCACACGGACCAAAGCTCTCATGATTATGGGTATAGAGAGGAAGTAAATGATAGAGATGAAGGCAATGATCTTGAACGGACTTTAAAGATGGTGGCCTCCGGTGTAGTGGACAATCACAATAGCATGGCTAAAGTAAGTTCTCAATCATGCTCCAAGCTTTCATAACCTGTCTCTTATGTTATAATACTCATTTCTTGTTACATTCCAGTGGTCAGATATATGGATCAGACCGAGCAGCGAAAACTTCACTCAGTGCATTGACCTGTCAAAGAAACATAAAAGTAAGAATCTAAACACACAAAAGTGCAAGTTTCCTTCATCTCTTATTATTATTGTTATTTTTAAAATCCTTTCCTTTTTTCCTTTTTGTGTATGTCAATCCTCAATGCTTCATATTTTGTGGCTTTTTGTTAATGTTCTCACCCCTTTCATTTCCTTTTCCTTGGCAGAGCTGGATGAAGGTACAAATGGCTATATTCTCATAAATGCTAATGGTGGCTTGAATCAAATGAGATTTGGGGTATGGTGGTTGTTTGTTTTGATGATTATCAATAGACATGTTTTATGACATATTTGTGTTAAACTGTGATCTGATGAAAAAACAATTTTAGAGTGCAGATCTGTGATATGGTAGCTGTTGCTAAGATCATGAAGGCTACTCTTGTTCTTCCCTCTCTAGATCACACTTCCTACTGGGCAGATGAAAGGTAATACTATTCTTTCCTCTGAAATTTCCCCAAATTCTGAGATAGTGTGGGTCGTCATTGTTTGGTGCAAGGCTTAACTGAACAAGTTGATGTTCAAGGCTTTAATGCATTAGTTGATGTTCCCTATCAATTTTTATTCCAAATAACTGCATGCTGGTTCTCATGAGAAGTTATTCGGTGATCCAAAGACAAGTCGTGGTCCAATGTAAAGTGAGACATCGATTAGTTTGTTGGCTACTGTGTTATGCCTACAAAAAAACACACCAAAGTTAAACCCTATTAGGGTTCCAATGACTCTATGTGTTCTCTTTTTGGGCATGGTGGTCTTAGCCCACCTAATAGTTTCATTTTTCACTTTCTATTCCCCAAGAGGTGTAACCCTAGAAACTCCTTCATTACATGACAATTCATAGAATCTTAGTGTAGAGTGTTATATACTGACGGTAAATTTGGCACACACTAGTAAAATCTGGTATATACATCATTTTTTTCCAGATTACGTGGCACTTTGTGTTGCTGAAACCTGAAACTAGTGTTGGGTTTTTCGTTTATTTCACCTTGATAAAATTGAACTGGGTGATTTGAATTGAATTGAATTGTCCTACTTGACCTTAAGCCATTTGTACTTATCAAAATTCAAAACCCTTTCAATATTGGGTTCATTTGAAAGTATATGTTGAAATATTTCCAATGCATAATTAAAAATATATATTGAAACCAAAACGTATTAAAATTATATATATTCTTATTTAAATTGAATTGAAATTAAGGTGAAAAGAATATAGCCTTAGTCGGCTACTGCTTTTTAACTTTTAGTAGCTAAAGTGGCTTTATGACTAAATTTCCTGGTTTTGACATGCATTTGACAGTGGCTTTAAAGACTTGTTTGATTGGCGGCATTTCATGGAGACCCTAAAAGATGACATCCATATAGTTGAAAAGCTACCACCTGAATTTGCAGATATTGAGCCTTTTACGAAGACACCGATCTCTTGGTCTAAGGTTTGCTATAGGGATCCTTACTTCTGTTTATATACTTTTATCTGCCTTGAAAGTCAAGATTGTGCTATCTTATCGCACCTCTCAGTTCACTTTTGATATTCACACAAGCCATTCTCGATCCCAGCATGCATGGATGTCTGGAAAAAGAATGGAATACTTTACTTCCCATTCTCTTCATACATGAATATTTATATGCTATCAGGAATTGGTAATTGACTGGCATTCTTTTAAACAGGTTAGTTATTACAAGTTAGAAGTCCTCCCACTTCTGAAGCAACACAAAGTGATGTACTTCACTCATACTGATTCAAGGATTGCTAACAATGGTCTCCCAAATTCCATACAAAAGCTAAGGTGCCGTGTCAATTACAGGGCATTAAAGTATTCAACCACCATCCAAGAACTTGCAAAGACCTTGATTTCAAGAATGAGAAAAAATGGAGGCCCTTATCTTGCTCTTCATCTGAGGTCAGTTCTGTTGATTCCATTCATATGTAATGATTTAGCAAGTTGGTGATACGTTTTTTTTCCTGATAATTAGTAAGTTGGTTTTCTTAATGTGAGAAAATATTTCATATGTGATGTGTTCCTTCTTTTTTTTTTTNTTAAAAAAAAATCCTATTTCTAAAACATTATGTCATTACTGTCATGTCATAGGTACGAGAAGGATATGCTCGCCTTTACTGGCTGTAGCCATAACTTGACAGAAGAAGAAGATGAAGAGCTTCGAAAGATGCGAAATGAGGTTAGTCACTGGAAGGAGAAGGAAATTGACGGGGCAGAGCGAAGGAGACTTGGTGGCTGCCCTTCAACCCCAAGAGAGACTTCACTTCTGCTGAAGGGATTAGGTTTCCCATCTACCACAAGGATTTATTTGGTCGCTGGTGAAGCTTATGGTAACGGGAGTATGCGATATCTCTCAGAAGACTTCCCTAATATATTTTCTCATGAGACTCTGGCTACAGAAGAGGAGCTGGAACCTTTTAGGAATCATCAGAATATGTTGGCTGGGTTGGACTATGTTGTTGCTCTTGAGAGTGATGTTTTCGTCTACACCTATGATGGGAATATGGCAAAAGCAGTTAAAGGTCATAGGCGATTTGATGGGTTCAAGAAGACTATCAGCCCAGACAGGTAATAATGATGTGCAAGGCTATTTTGTCTGGCACCCCCCTACAAAGTTGTCTCATTTTTTTCCCTTTATTTTCCTAAGTCTAGACCCCCTAAAGTGAAAATGATGTAGTATTTGATAAAGTATCTCACCAGAAAAGTTGAGAAAAGATTATATTCTCAAATTAGACCTAAAGTGTTGGTCATCTGATGTGGCATGATCTGAGTGATGCACTTCACCAAATACTACACCACTTTAGGTGTCCTGGACTCCATTTTACTCTAGGCTTTTCCTTAGGATTAGGATCAGAGCATTCAGATGATAAAGATATAGTTATATCTGTTGTCCTCCTGTGTTCATATCTTGCATGATGGTTTCCCTAACCTGACGAATTGACATTTGTTGTGCAGGATGAATCTAGTGAAACTTGTTGATGAATATGATGAGGGAAAAATCACTTGGAAGAAATTTGGTTCGAAAGTGAAGAAATTACACAAAGATCGAGTAGGAGGTCCATATTATCGGGAACCTGGAGAGTTCCCCAAGTTGGAAGAGAGTTTCTATGCAAATCCTCTACCGGGTTGTATATGTGAAAGTGTGAACAAATAGTAAATAATCCAATTGGTCATTTGGGGATAACTTTTTACTGTGGGAGAAAATTCTCAAAGATTGGTGGCAATTCTTGAGATCATCTTATAGAAAGGTTGCTCGATTCTGAGCTTCTGAAACACGCGAGACCCAAATCTGTTGGATCTTTGGAAGGCACTGAGCCTGGAAGATGTTGCTTGACGACATGCGATTACACGATTTGGTGAAGATGGGTGTGGTTTACTATGGGGTAATTCTGATTGAATGAATGATGTTAATCATACTTGAAGGCTTGATCAAGATCAAAAGAAATATTCTTCTGTAATCAGAATTTTGGCTTTTCCTTGTTGCCAGAGAATATAGAGCTTTGTTGATGTCTAGTTGTGTATTTGCTCAGTTGTATCCTTTCACAATAATAAAAGATGAAATACATGGAGAAACGTTTTGGATTGTATGGCATACCCTTCATATGCAGTTGAAGTTTCAAGATGATAATTTTGAATATAAGCATGTTAAATCTTCTTCAACTCAGGGTGTGTATAAAGGGCAGAGTTAGATCATCAGAACACGCAGCTTTTGTTTTAAAAAAATTTGACATGAATAATCTTAATTTTAGCCATTACATAATAATAATCCGAAGTTTGTTCAACTTTCATAATAATCCGAAGTTTGCAAGTTCATCGCAGGAGCGGTCTCATGATATACGAGGTTAAAGATCCATTAGTATAAGGGCTAATAAGTCATTATCAAAATTTAAAATCAGTTAAAATATTTATTTTTCTTGTATTTTAAACTAAAAATGGCTGATTAGCTCTAATATTAACACAGCTTTAACGTCATTTGTCATAGGACCGCTCATGCGACATACTTTCAAATTCAAATTATTGTGGGAGTTACGTGAACTTCGATAATATTTCTTTATTTTTTAACACCTTGATATTAGGTGAACTAGTCCATAAAAAATGGGAAAGTGAGTTGCTAATAATCCAAACTTTATTGCTCTTCATTTCATGTATTATGTTGGGATATCCTGTTTAGAGGGAACAACATAAGGAACAATGTCCAAAGGTTGGTCTCTTTCACCACCAGATGAATTTTCTTGTGTCTTCACATAGTTCATTGTAACAAAAAGTTGCTAAACACAGCGAGTAATTACTAAACGTAGGTGAACTACCCAATTTTGTGCATATCTCCTCTCTATCTCTCGTTAAGTGTAATTTGAGGTATTTTCTCCCTCAAGTGTAAACCAAGCAAAGGCCGATCCATTCAAGGTATTTTCTCAAATCCTTGCATTATCTTTTTAAAATTTGGATTTGAATTGGAGAGCCGCAAACATGCAACGACCCTCCTGCTGTCGTACAGGATATGCGTTCATCCGAATAGAGGTTGGGGTGTAAGGGGTGCTATCCCACTATAATCTCAATTGCAACAGGCTAAGGACTTGTTTGGCAAGCAACTGATAGCTGGTGGCTGGTTTGATTAGCTGGTAGCATTGATTGATTGTAAAAGATGTTTGGTAAGATCAGTTGGATATTTGCAACTGGTAAGATATTAAATGACAAATAAGGACATGAGTTTAGTTGAATTTGGGTCAAAATGCCAAATGGGTATTTAAAAAACACCCATATTGCCATATTGGTATTAAAAAATTCACCGACGACAATAGGGTATTTAAAATGACAGATTTGCGCACTTGAGTATTAAAAGTGAGATTCCGGTGAAAATCTCCGGCAAATATTTGTTTAAAATAATTATTTCTCTTATAAAA
>BSSO01004740.1:0-14081 GCA_030267885.1 Mesembryanthemum crystallinum | reverse complement strand
TTAAATTGGCCAAAAAACGACTTAAGATGTATCGCTCATGACATTTTGTTTTTATAAGGGAGTTCTACACAATTTTTTTTTTTATAAAGGGATTTTTACCAAAACATCTATTTTATTAGGGAGATTCCCCACAAAAAGTCCTATTTTTTACTAATTTTTTTGGCCAATGCAATGCGCACCGGGCCGACCGACTGTTCTGGTTTCTTTACCCGCAAGCAGCTCATCTCATCACATGGCAAATAGCCTAACTGTTCTTTAACACCCAACTTCATCACATCTTCAACTTCAAGGTCAAAGTGAAGCAGAAAAAGAAAAGAGAAAAGGGAAAAAAAAGAAAAGAAAAATGGTCACAGTAGAATTGAAGACTGTTGAATCTGATCAAAGATTTATGGGAAAAAGACCTAACCCACTAGTATTCTCTTTAAGTCAACCCTTCAATTGGGTAGTGTTAATAATTATTATAGTTATCTAGTACTCCTATTTTGTTTGCATTTAATACTAACAATTTGCCAATTTGGGTTATAATTTGAATCTTCAGATTAGCTGGTTGGATTTTCTGGGCTTTCCTCTCACGTGGTTGACTGGTTTCGTAAATTCCCAGTTTCTTCAACGTTTAATTGCATATCCCCCTTCTCCAATTTAAGGTAAAGAAATAGTCTTTTTTTTTTTTTTTTTCTTCTCTTGAATTTTGTATAAAATTTGGTATTAATTAAATCGTGGGTTTGAAGGAATTCCAGCTTTAAAGGACTAATGTTTGAGGGAAGTGCAAGCAATTGATTATCTGGGAATGAATTAAGAAAGGGTTTTAGTAGGGTTTAAGCAAAATGGGTTTTTAACACCTCACTCAAAGTGTTCATCTTTGGAGCTGACTATTACACTCTCTACTGACTCATCTTTCAGTCGCAGGATGGAAGTGAGAGGGCTTTCAAAGGGAGATTGATTCTTTTTATTTTTTAGAGGAGTCACAAAAGTCGATAAGAGCCGAATCCTCAACTTTATTGTTGAGGGACGATACTGCTAACTACGGGAGCATATCTTGATTTCCAAAGGGAGATCAAAAATGGGTAAATGTGATTTGCCTTCTGAAAATATAGTGCTATCCTTGTTGTTCTATTCATTATGTGTGTTTCCCTCTTGTCACTTATGAGTTTAGGTGTTACTTGGCATAGTAACATGTTGCAATCTTGAGTTTTTTTGCTATTGATCTGGGTGATTTTGAATCATATTGGAGATTGTGGTCTCTCAATTTTATTGTGTTTATCAATATTCTAGTTGAAATGGGTCAGAGAAACTTATGATTTTGGGTGGAGTTATTGAAGGAAAGGAAGGGAATCTAGAAGGTGGTGTTGTGATTTGCAATATTGGGGATGGCCAGATTGTGCTATCCCAAATGCAGATTAGCCCGAATAATGGGTTGGTTGCAATTGTTATTGGGAGGGCTTGTTATTATTGTGAGCATATCTAGTCTAGTTAGGCTTTATTCTGCTGGATTTTTCCTTCACAGCGACTCTATTTGCCGTCAATTTTATGGGGCACAGGATGTTGCTTATGGGTTTGATGTCAAGGCGTTGTCAGAGCGCGTTGAGGAAGTGCTTGAAAAGATGGAAAGTTTGCAAAACAGACTTGAATCTGATGTGCAGAAGATGGAGAAAGATAAGGATCAATTAAGCAATAGTAGCATCTCCAAACAAGAGTTCAAAAGGTATTTAGAGGAAGAGGTTATTCAACAACTATATGATGCTCACATTGCTCTTAGACAGATCCGGTTACCAGTAGTACAAGGCAGTGAGAACATGACGTTTATGGAAGAGCCATTGATCAATAACTTTGTAACCGAGGAGATCAGGAAGTACATCACCCCGAAAGAGAACAAGAATAGAAAGGTGAATATTTTTAAAACGGAGAAAATATACAACACCATAGGCCATGCTTGTGTTCTAATGAAAAACGATTTAGAAAAGTACATGGACTATGATGTTGGGTCTTATTGTAAAGATGATTGGAATCTAGCTCAAAAGCTTTTGCTTCGTGGGTGCGATCCATTGCCTAGAAGGCGTTGCTTGACACGAGCTTCTAAGACCTACCTGAAGCCATACCCCATCAGCGAGTCACTTTGGAAGGTTCCAGAAGATAGGAATGTTCGATGGAACAACTACAAGTGTAGGGATTTCGAGTGTTTATCGAGCAAGAATCCAAATAGAGGCTACACCAAGTGTACTGGATGTTTTGATATGGAGAAAGAAAAGCTCAGGTGGGTCAATAAGAGCTCCCTTTCATCTCCAGCTGAGTTTCTGATTGATGATGTTTTGGGTGTCAAGCCTGGAGAGATCAGGATTGGCCTCGACTTCAGTGTGGGCACAGGTACTTTTGCTGCAAGGATGATGGGACGAAATGTCACTGTAATTTCAACTGCCCTTAACTTAGGTGCGCCCTTTAATGAGATGATTGCACTTCGAGGTCTGGTTCCTCTGTACATAACCCCAAATCAACGGCTCCCATTCTTTGATAACACAATGGATCTGATTCACACAACGGGGCTATTGGATGGATGGATCGACCTGTTACTGTTGGATTTTATCTTGTTTGATTGGGATCGGGTTTTGAGGCCTGGTGGGTTGTTGTGGATAGATAAGTTCTTCTGCAATAGAAAAGACTTGGATGATTACATGTATATGTTTTTGCAGTTCAGGTATAAGAAACATAAATGGGTTATTGCTCCCAAGTCGACAGATGAGGTTTATCTCTCGGCATTGTTAGAGAAGCCGCCTAGATCCTTATGAGATCATCATTAGTGCTCTCTTCACTGACAGAAGTTACTGTAGTTATTTGAGAATTGATCAGCATCTGTTGTGAATTGTAATACATATATACTCACTCATGTAAACCAGTTTGTGTATGTGTATGAAATGTTGTTGCCTCTTTCTTTGTTATCTTGTCAGTTTCGTAATTCTTTTCCACACCACTTCTGTTTTTCTCACAACTAGTCCTTTTTGTTCTTTATTTCTGTTGCTAGTTGAGCAATGCCCGAATCTCGAGTATTTGCTTTCATCAGGAGGGTTTGGTAGTGGTTACAGCTGACTACAAGTCAGAATTGCGGGTTTGAGCTGAATTAAGCCATAAAAGTTGAGCTCAGTTAAAACAGATGCAAATTGCATTTTCAGTTCAAGACCTATAGAGCATATAGGTTAACTTTGTCTTTTACGAATCAAAATGAAAATTCTACTACCTTTGTGCAATTTGCAACTGAAGATGACTATCTGAACACTGGTAAAACTTAAAAGCCACTCGTTTCCACTTTTGTGGAATAGTGTTACTCCCTCCGTTTTCAATTGAAGTTGACGCTTGGTTTTCCGTAACTCACATGCATCATGTGAGTTGTGGAAACCAAGCGTCAACTTCAATTGAAAACGGAGGGAGTACCATAATGTAAGTAGAAATCTCTAAAGCCTAACCCATTGGGCCTTTAGTTTAGTAGGAGTAGTATTATATTTATGGGTTGGTGGAATAATGTCTAGCCAAAGCCCAAAAGTATACTAGATGACTACAAGTCCAACCCATATGGAAGTCCACAATCTTTAACTCAGCCATTTGTACACTTTTGCCCATTTGGGGAGCCACATTCTCTTTCTCTCTCCTCTCTCTTGAATCAAGTTGACTCTGAACTCAGAAACAATGGGCAAGAAACTTTTTTTTTTTTTTTTGGATAGGAAGAAAACTCTTTTGTACCACAATACCACATTGAAGTAAGTAGTCTGTATATGCACCAATTAATAATAATAAAAATTAATTTTCATGACTAATTATAAATTAAATACTTAATCAACTATGTCGCATATAGATTGCAGCAAAAACAGACAAACAGTTAAAAGTCACTGAAAATATGTTTTTTTTTTTTTTTTTTTTTTTNTTTTTTCCTCTTCGCATACATGAACAAGAGACATATAAAATACACCATTTTTTTTTTTTTTGGTTCACAACCAAGGGTATCCACCGTCGACAACAGTGACTATTCCCCGCGCTGACTTGTAGGCAGCTCAAAGGGTGGGACAATTGGTCAAGGAATTTAAAGCTACTCCATACCCAAGGCAGGATTCTAACACCCGACCTTGGTTAATATAGTAAAATACACCATTTACCAATGGTGAAAAGCCTAATAAGTGTCTAACATGTCAAGCCATATCGTTAGTGTCTCTAATAATGTAAGACATGGCACCTGGCCCATGGTTATGTGCAATTGCATCCTATGATTAGTGAAAGATTTATACCCACTTACACAATAAGTATCTTTCTTTAACTTATTAGTATCATGATTTTGGCACTGTACTAGAAATGGGAGAATGAATCATGGAGTACTAAATTATATTCACCATGAAAACAAAGACGCATCGGCATCCACTGCCCACTGGGATGCTATAAATGAAGAAATATTGAATAATGGCGGCTGCAGAAATCATCGTACTAAGAAATTCACTTTAATTTCATAGCTAAAATTGGAAACACAGCTGCTACTTTTGGTAATTTGACTAATTACTTACAACATATGAATAGAGCTTCTTATCTATAAATTATATATGCAAAATCTCCTACTTTTGATTAACTAGCATATAGTAGTATATAGTAGTAGTATTCTTTATTTCAAAACTTGGTAAAGCCTACTAGTAGTATACTACAAATAGAAATTCTAATAAAATGGTATTGACTAATAGAGTATTAAAAAAAAAAATGACAACTTTTTTGGTGCACTAATATGTAATTATATGAATGTTGCGTGTACTAATTTAAGAGTACCACAATGAGTGTGATGCCTATTATTATTCGATAAAAATTATGGCTGCTTACAGTTCGATCTGACTCTACAAATGGAACTCGAATCGAATATCTCTTCTTTTCCTCACAAAAGCAAAAGCACAATTCGTGAGCCACTCATAATCATCTCTATCTCCTAAAACTATGAATTAGCATCTAATTATGTGTGCCATTAGCACACACTATACACTCTTATTGGTTAATAAGCCATTCAAAGTTCACAATGTACATTTAGCCAAGCGTCGCGATAGCATTGGTTGCACAAAGATTAATTAACTAGGAACCTCAAATTAGTACTACTAAGTAAGAGTATTATGTACAAGGTGAGGGTCCCAGAAATGACACTAATGGGAGCTTAAAATTTCAAAAAGAAAATGCTTTTGTCACCACAGAGAGTGACATTAACCACTGTTGAAAGGGGTTAATTAACATTAAGTGTGGATTCAATCAGAGACTAGGGTTTCCCACTTAAGTGCTTTTTAGGTATGGCTTCACTTAAACCCATTACTAAACAATGCTAACGCGGACAACTGTCGACCACCCATTCGAGTACTTTCAATTAATATAATAACATTAAGCTAATTAATCTTTTTTAAGACAAATGGAATTGCAATTAATTTTTCATGTAAAAATGGATAGATGATTTGAAGGGGCTGGGGGGACCATTTTTGCAATGGTGGAGGGTAGGCATTTTTGCAGTACAAATGTCGGAACTTAATTACTTTTGTAATTAACCCATCAGTTATTTAACTAATTAATTAATTAATTAATTAATTAAAAGGCTAATTATATATTTATATAAGTGACTATAAGTAAAGTGTCACTTTACTTGGGGTTTTTAACAGAAATAAACCCTAAGGATACATACAAACTGACTGTGTATGTATGATGCTTTGAGGTGATTGTTCTTCAATTCCTATTTTCCTCATTAATTCAGAGAATGCATGCTTTTAATCACTTTACAAAGAATCATCTTTGTGTGTTATACAAAAAGATGAGAATGATTGTCATTTGAGCTTGGTGCACATACACTATCCTCTTTTTGGGTAAGAAAGCAAGGTAAGCTTTTGAGTTCTCTCTTTGCATTTTGTAAACTATGAACTTCTTGCAATGGAGGATATGTTTTTTTGTGTGTTTGACTTCCTTTGTTCTAGAATTTATGCGGGTTTTGCCCCCTTTCACTTTTCGCCCATTTGTTTTTCTCAAGGAATTTATGCGGTTACATATACATATAATTATATATATGATTGGGTTTCGGACCCACTTAATAATCTATTATCCACCATCCTAACATGTTCTGTCACTGTTATGTATTGTATTTAAACACACACAAAAACACCTTTAGAGAGACCGAAAAAGCTCATAATACTATTATCTGAAAGATCACAAACCTATCTGTCTGTCCATCTATCTATCTCGAGATCAAATTCATCAATTAGAAAATCAAAGATCTAGTTAGCTAGCCAAATTTTCAATATGGTAGATGAGGGAGATGAACTATTGCCAATAGCCAATGTGGGAAGAATCATGAAGCAAAAACTCCCTCAAACAGCCAAGATCTCAAAAGGGGCAAAGGAAACAATGCAAGAGTGTGTGACAGAGTTCATAAGCTTTGTGACCGGAGAGGCGTCCGACAAGTGTCACAAGGAGAATCGAAAGACGGTCAACGGAGACGACATCTGTTGGGCCTTGACTTCACTAGGGTTTGACAACTATGGTGAGGCCATGACCAGGTACTTGTACAAGTACAGGGAGTTAGAAAGAGAGAAAGCCAGCAATAGCCAAGGGAAAGGGAGTTGCAGTAGCAATGAAGAGATGTTGAGAGAAAACAATGAAACACCAGCTATGCCTTTGGAGTTTAGAATTATAGATCCAAAGGGTAAAAGTTCTTACACAAAACCTTATTAGTGCAAAAACATCAGAGGTAAATTGAAACTACCCAGCAAAATACTTAGCCTTCTTTGTTGTTTCATCAATAATTACTTTATATGGGGTCATAGAAGAACAAATTTGGGGTATGGGTTTGTGATTTTCATCATCTGGAAATTAAATGGGATGTAGTTTTTTAGATGTTGGTTATTGTTTTGTTTATAGATTTGAAAATAGGTCATGTGGTAAACACTTTGTTTAGATGATCATGTTGATTTTAGTTCAAGTTGTTAAACTTCAATTCCTCTAACCATTATATCTAATTTTAAGATCATATTATAATGAAGTTCACATATTCAGTTTTGCTGTCTGAGCATAGTTTTGTGTTAATTGCTTGTACTGCTAAATTTCAATCTATGCTCCCAAAACCATATATGTGCTCACACATTTGGTCTTTAGCATAATCACTGCAAGGTCTTTGACTAACTTTTAACATTCTAACTCCTTTGCTGTCTTGGTTTTATTTTAGACGAAATTTTACATGTTGGGATTTTATTTGAGTTTTGTAGTTGGTCTTTTGTGCTGAGGGAGGGCAATATTATAGCTCATAACATAGCTAAATTCCAACCTTTCGATTGTAGTGATAGATTTTGGTTGTAGGGCTTCCCAGGTAACACTGTGGACCTGGCAAACATTAATATTGCTCATATTTTAGTATGGAATGAGTTACCTACCATTTTTTATCAAAAAAAAAAAAAAAAAAAACACAAAAAAATAGGAAGAGATACAATTAGCTTCTAAATTGTAGTATAACATAATTTAGATGTAGTCCAGGAACCTGTGTTAGCTTTTAAATTATACTTTTACAGGCTTGCTCTAACTTAATAAGATGATGTACTACAATAAGTGTATGTTGACAATCTGAAGCATTGATGTTGCATTGCAAAATGTCATCTTATGTGTATTGTTTTGCACATTACTTTTTCTACCTCAACATTATCCCAATGTCTCCAAAGAGACTCTCGCCTAAACGGGGTAAGAGAGAGTTGGTTGTATGCAACCTTACCCCTGTGAGAACAACGAGGTTGTTTGCGTGATTACTTTTTCTACCTCATGTTAACTATTTCAGCTCAAACTTTCCTCCCTTTTATGCCATCTTATAGGGCTCGTATTGCTTACCAACTTGTTCAATTAACAACTACAATTAGAATAAATGAACATATAACTAATAACATGGTCCAGTTCATTAATCTACATACGCTACAAAATTACACATACGGTCGAATATATAGTATTCTCTTTGTATGTCCCGCTATAATTGTTTTGCATTTATATATTTATGGGTATCAATTACATGATGATGCACTTTCTCTTTTCACAATCATCAATACATACATTTATATCTTAGCATTTCCTCATTTAATTCTTTGTTGTGCAATTGTGAAATAAGCATTCAGAAATGATGATCTTAGAGAGAAATGTTAGGATTTGAAGGTATTTTGGCCAAAAAAATCATGGAAGGAATTTTTTGCTCAACATTGTACCCCTACAAATATTTTCCAACCAAATTAAATATTTGATTATTGATTAATCATTATAAGACTTCTTCATTCAAATTTAAATTGGAATAGAGGGAGTAATATGCAATGAAAAGCTTAAAACACTACTTTTAGACAAGGAAATAGCAAAACCTTCACATGCATTCACAAGGCCACCTCAAAACCTCATCATACCCATGATTAATGATAATCTAATTTGTAATTGTAGGTGAATAAATCACTGTAAAAATGCAAAAATTGGGAATAATAATAATAATAATAATAATAATAATAATAATAATAATAATAATAATAATAATAATAATAATAATAATAATAATAATAATAATAGTGGCATGTTGGGCAATTTTTGTGTGTGAGAGTATGTGTGTGTTGTTTTTGAAGTGAATTTCACCTAGAATCCCAATCAAAATCAAGCATCTCTTACAGTTTGCATAGTGTTCCAACAATTTATGTATTCCAATCAATGGAGATGGAAGTCATACCATCATTGAGAACACGGGTTACTTTTCTAGCCCATACTATGGACCAAATTCACCTAATAATTTTGTTTGATGTAATGGAAGATAGAGTTTCTTTTTAACTTTTTTATTATATTTAAATTCTTTTCCAATAAATCCATAATATGTTATTCCCTCTTATTGAAGATAATAGTTACTAGTACTATTTAAAATTCCCAAAAAAAAAAAAATTGTACAAAATAATGAAAGGTAGATAATTATTAAAGGGAGGTTTGACTAAACTAGAACAAATTCTTGAATTTGAGATGTTGTCACTATATTACAATTAAAGCTTTTATCATTTGGTTGTAACTATTCAGTTTGGTTATGTTTTTCTTATAGCCAAAACATATCATTGTTCATTCAATTCAGTATATAAAATCAGTCAGATTAAACAAATAAATCTAAATCTGAACATAGAGAATATCATATATATAGACAAATGGAATGTTAACGTTGAATGTGCCTAGCACGAGTAAGACTGAAATTGTAAATTATCTTTCACACTTAAAACAAATCCAAGATTTCTGTTATCATTTCTTCATGTGGTAAAGATTGACACCATTTCAAATGAGTTATGTTTCTTGATTAATTAAACAATTAAAGAAAACTAATTACACAAATACATGCTCAAAGTACAAAGGAAGCAGCTTTGTGGGGTTCTCCTTTGCTTGTGGTCCTAAGCCATGTGATCAAACAGTAATTTAATCCATCCAAAGCTAATCAAAATTTTGCTTAGTGCTTCTCACTGGGGGTCTTAACCCTAAGCAAAGACTAGGACCAAATTTTTCACCATCTTTAGGAACATTTTTTGACTAATTACTGCAACTAGTAGCAATTTGTATCTTATTATTTTCTTTGTTACTCAAAAGGGTAAGTTGCCCATCATTCTGTATGACAACTGAATATTCTTTACTTATATCATATTAAATTAAAAGAAAATTCAAAGATTAGCTAGGGTTTATAAGTACACTAACCTAGGGTTTCTTCAAAGGGGGACCATTAATTGTGTCATATAACACCATACAATATCATCTTTTCATCTTGAATTTGATAAATTTACCAATTAATTTGTACTTGTATGACTCATATACCTTTGGATTATCCCTTTCTCTAAAAGAGAAAAAAATATATATAAGATCTAAAAACTCCTTTTTATGAAGAACATAATTTAATTTTAATTTCAAGTCCTTTCTTCTTGCTTTTTGTGACAAAGCATGCCTCAAAGTACAAATTAAAGTGGAAAAAAAGCTTATCATGTCATGGTTTCCCATGAAAAAGAGGGAAAATTTTCAGATTGCTATGAGCAAGCAAGAATTTCATATGGGAACATAAAAACATTAGTCTACCAATGCATATATATGTATAATAGTTGCATTTATGCTAATTAATGGTTTTAATTAATTAATTTCTTGAAGGAAGAAATTTTACATCATCAAAGCCATTATTCCAATGAAAAAAAAAAAAATTATAAGTAGGCCTAGGTGAGTCACTCTAGCTAGCTAGCTATTTCATCATCATCATCATCATGGGTTATTGCATCTTCATTCTTGGACACATGATGCACCCATTTCCCAGGACATAGATTGATGTTGTCTGGATTTTCACCCCCTAAACAACCTCTATTTGTTAAGAGTTTAGGGCCAAGTACAAGATATTTTTACTGTAATTTTCAACCCCCTGTATCTTGTTTACACTGAAATGGGAGAAATTATGCAAATCGACGTCTTGTTGGTAAGTTGATCTTGTCTTGTTAGTTTTTGTGGCGATATTGTAGGCTCTTTAAGGGGAAATGTGGTTAGAGAGTCGTACGAGCACTCCTTGGAAATAATAAAGTGTAATTTGAGTTGTCGAAAAAAAAGGTTGGCTATAGTTGTCTGAATCAAACAACAAGAAATGTAATCAGAAACAAATAATTACATTCTCTTAGAATCCATAATAAAAGTAAACCTTTTATCTTTACCCTTCCTCTTTTATGTGATTCAATTCCATTCTGTTTCAAATAACCAAACATTCCCTAATGGGGTAGCATATTTCTGGTTTTAGTTTTGAGTATTGTTCTTTTATTTGAGTGCAGTATTAACTAATGGCTGTTCAAGCTGGGTTACAGCATCATTATTTTCTTGGTTGTGGTTTTGTTGTTATGGCACGATTGCTTTTTTTCTTCCATCCTTTTGGGTGGGTCATGGAGTCATTGGTGGCCATATTTTAGCTGGATTGTTGCACAATACAATACACAATCTACAGCTTATCAATCTGCCAGCCCACAGGGTCAATATTGGTCATGTTACAACTGCAGTGAGAACCCTGTCAAGCACGGTGTAGGAAGGCCCCGATGTACACAACCTTACAACTAACGAGTACAGAGGCTGTTTCCGATAGACAAATCTTCACCATGTTACGAGGTTATAATATAGTACTAAAATAGATATGGTTAGCACTTAGCACCATATGGCTCTGCAAACCTCTCTTGAGCCTTGATCAGATGGATATCTTCCTTTTCAAGAATATAAAAGGAAATAATTAGCTGGAAAAATAAAAAGCTATTTAGAAAGAGATAAGTAAAATAGAGTGTAAATTCAATTTCTCTTAAAAGAAATATCGCCCAAACATTTTGTTTATTTTTGAGACAATGGTTAATCCCCTTAATTAAAATTGTATACAATGCAGATCCTCAAGACAAACATCAGTAATCACTGCCTCCAAGTTCCAATTACTAATTTATAAATCAGATGAGTAGCTCACTGAGATTAATGCAGTACAAATCTTCCACATATACAACAACAGCACAAACATCGAAGTTGAGCCTTCAAGTTCTGGTCCTTCCTAACAATCCTACAAAAGAGATGGTGCTCTCCTTTTAGCTGGGAAACTCGGAGGCTTGAGATTTCTTGATTCAAGGACAATGCACGAAACAAAATGCAGTCGATAATAGAGAACGTCTAATGAGTTTGATGAATCTCTTCTTTTGGCATTTGATTGCAGTGAACTGAACTGTACCAGAGTATTATCTTTCCATTCTGCTTGTACTCCTCGAAGCAGTAATATTACATTTTTAAGATCTTGAAGTGGCAACAGCACCAGGCAGGTAATTTGCTAGATCATCAAGTTGTTTACCAACTATTCGTCAATGATGAGGTGTTCAATGGTAAAGAAGCAATGGATGAACAAAGAATTAGAGAATTTCATGAATGAATGCTTCTACAATACCACAACCATCCTCGGTATCAGGTCCAACCCAATAGCCAGTTAACATTCGAGGACACTGACTTACATCAGAAACCAAAAAAGGTAAAGCAGACAAATTCCAAGAAGGTATACAAATATGGTGGTTGTGGTTAGAAACCAGACTTTGTCTCATGATGCAGGGTGATGACGTAATCTTGACTGCTGCAAACATACGATTTGAAGTCAGTATTAGAGTCTCAGCATAGCATATTGGTCACTTCCTCTATCCCACTTTGGATGTCTCACCCTAGAAGGTATAACATTTGTGAAATATGCTCAAGGGAAGATGTGCAATTGAAGCATGTCCCAAAAAAAAAAAATTTAAGACATGAAAGTCGGACTGAAAAGTATGTTGAAATCATTTGTAACAACCAAATACTGGTGTTTAACAGAAAATATGAGTTAACCTTCTCATATCAGATTCCCTTCACTAAATTCACATGCCAATTGCATATGCAACATAAACATTAAGTAGAAATCAGGAAATTTCAGCCAGTTATAGAACATATTAGCTAACAACCACAAGGAGCAGTTTTTGACCAACTATTAAACACCTCAAAAGGGCAACATAACAATTCAATTGAATCAACAGCAACAATAACCGTTTCTTTTACCAATAAAAGGATGATCCTAAATAGATCTAAAGCCACCACTTCAATTTGGACAAAATCCAAACCAAGGTCAAGGTAGCAACATAAAGTATTCAAATGGAAAACAGGTGGTGGTGATGGAACAAGGGATAAAGCTTACTTGCTGTGTTGAGCCGTAGATTTGAAACTACAAAGCGAGCTGGTGTTTTTGGGCATAACTCCTGGAGTTCATTAAACTTTAGATTAGTATCACATGGCGAGGATATAGTAATCATTGGAAACTGAAGAGGAAAAGAAAAGCTGTACTTGTATATGGATGCTTCTATGATTGAAAGATTGCACCGCTTCTATATACATTGAAATGCGATCAAACTTAAAAACTAAATCTCCGAAAAATAACAACGCCCTTCCAACAGGCAGGGAGGGGAAAAACACGAAACAAAACCTCTCAATAGGAAAGAGGAATAAGCACTTGAGCTTTTACATGTTCTTCACACATTCTCTACAAGACTTAACAAAGGTAATCTGCTAGAAATAAATTGCGGCTCTAGGAAGGAAGTGACAAGCAACATAGTAGCAGTGAGGAAGATTTTTCCAAATGAATCCATCTACAAACAAAGTCCGCAATGTAGTTCACTTTTCCTTATTTAGTTTAGCAGCAATCTTCTAATATTCATTCAACAGAGAACAACAGCTATCTCATACTATTATCCCTCTAAGAGAAGCATGACTATAAATTAGGTACTCAGTTAAAAATGACTCAAGCACAACCTTCATAGATAAACTCCAAAACACTTAATAGTAGACCAAAAGCAGCCACAACTCCGTTAAAATGCTTGTCCAAAATCCGAGCTATCGAGTTACTCCTCCCATATAAGGCCTTGAGCATACATATAAGCTATCGAGTTACTCCATCCATTGTCAATTGTTTCTTTACTTGCTTACAAATTTATTATATATGTAATCGAGTCTGCATTAACTATCAAAAACAACCCCCCTTGTTTTTTTTACCCAAATTCTTCAATATACTTAACTCAATCCAACCCCAGAAATCAATTTTCATGAACATAATAGCTTACAGAGACAATAATTCCGCACTCCCAATCATTTACGAAATTACAAACAAAATCAACTTGCAATTTTCTAGGTAAGAATTGGAGAATCAAGCATCCCATAATTTCTAGTATTCTCGCAATTTCCAGAAATTGAAAATGACAACAAGCACAAATTCGTAAAAATTCGAAATTATTACCGTTGGAGAAGGAAGGGGTTTTGGAAGAATCGGAAACGAAGAGGAGAAGTTGACTGAAACCAACCACGCCATTTTTCTCTCTTTCTCTCTCCTTCTTCTTCCTAGTACTACTACTATGAACTGCAAAAATGTGTGAAAATTTCGGTTTGCTTTCTTCCTTTGCGAGGAGGGAAATTGACCATTGAGGCAGGCACCGCAACTAATAATAGGCTGTTACGACGTCGTTCAACTTCAAACATACATATTTATATGTCCGTGTGATAGATTAATAGGAAAA
>BSSO01004739.1:0-14082 GCA_030267885.1 Mesembryanthemum crystallinum | reverse complement strand
TCTTTCAAACGTGGACTTCAGCCATGCCTGTCTCAAGGGTGTATTCTTTTCGCGTGCAAACCTTCAATGTGCAAAATTTCGGGTGGGTTGACCCAAGTGTATAAGGTTTATTCCTCCTAATTTGTAGTGTCAGAAGGTGCACGCTGAATTTATGTTGTGGGGTATACTTATTTGCTTTTTGCAGGATGTGGATGGTGAAGGTACGAACTTCCATAATGCAACTTTGCGTGAGTAAGAAACTTGAAGAGAACTCTAATGTTATATGATGCATGATTGATGCTGTAACTGTCAACATTTATGCTGGCACAAAGTGTGAGTGGGTAGCTCAACTGGTAAGAACTCTGTGATCTATTCCAGAGGTCCCTAGTTTGAGCCCCCTTAGAGAAACTGAACCTGGCTGCTAACCTCAAGGCCCATGGGATTAGCCGGGCAAANCACATATTTTCATTCTTGTGGTCGTTATCTCTGATAATTCCAAATGTCGTTATCTGTGATAATTCCAAATATCCTGTACTCAGGATGTCATCTCTAATGCGTTTGCCTTGCTCATTGCAGATGTGAATTTACTGGGGCAAATCTTCATGGAGCTCTACTGGCTGGGGCTAACCTACAAAGTGCAAACTTACAAGGCAATCTATCAGTCTGATTGTCGTTTGAACTTCTCTGCCAGTGAATTGTTTATATAGAATGCTTGTGCTACTTGAAGAATTTTTCTGCTTTCTATTCGTTATGTGTGAATACTAACATGGACACCTTTAGTGCCAGTTCTGTTTTAGATATCCCTTATGTATTGATTAGAAGCTTACAAAGTCGGGCACTATAAAAGATATCTAATTGTGCAACCTTAGCGACTAAGCTTTTGGAGGTCTAGGGTTATACTCTTTTGATCTCTGTCCTTGACCTATTGACCCCGAGGCTTTTGTACATATATCTTTTCACCTTTGATGGTCGATCTTATAAGTTTTGAGTGTTGCCACTATTCAAGGTAACTATCCTAGAAAGTTTTGAGTGTATTGCCTTCTAAGGGAACCCATGAACCTCTTTATACAGCTAAATATGTTTGTCGTTAGTGTTATTTTTCCCAAAGATGGATAGTCAATGCAATTGAGTTGATATTTCCAGATGTGTTTAGGTGAAAGTTTCTTATCATACCCTCTGGAAATCCGGGTCCTCAATTTAGGCCCCCTCTTTCCTACAATCCCAGTGAAAAAACAACACGTGTGAGATTCATAAGATGATGATGGTGTACAAATTTTAGTCGTTTGATTAGCTGTTGAAAGGACATTGGAACATTTTCCTGAGGAAGTGACAATAGGACAGATAACATTTTCTATGCTACTACCGTTTTTTGCTTCTCTTTGCTTCAAAATAAACAAATATTAACCTACAATGTCACCAAAACTACCAACAAAGTGAGCTGGCTGCTCTTGTTTCTTTAATGTTTTAGGTAACATCTGGCTTCTGACCTCCCTCAATGTTAGCCTGTAGATCTTTGGTTCGACAAGTTGGATAATTGTCTTTTGGAAAAGGAATGCTATTCATTGAGATATTTGGTCGGGTAATCTGTTGATCAAGCTCACTTTTCAGGCCAGCAGCTTTATCCTGAATCTTCTGCTCATTATCAGCCTGTTAGCTCTCAACCTTTTTTCAACTATGTCATTCCCATGACAATCCCCACACCTTCTTGGAAACAGAATGACATTCAACAAGGTGCCGTTTGGTAAAGAATACTTAATGGAAACAGGTTGGAAGTGTAACCCCCTAACAGCGAACCACCTGTTGGAGGCTCATGACCCACCTCGAGAGCTTACAACCCCCCTCCCCCGTAATTTTCTTACTCACCAATGATGCTACTTCTCTCATCAGCTCAACCAACTATTCATTTTGCTGTTCCCATCTCCCTCTCAACAACCTAGCTCTTCATTTTGCTTTGATAATCAAAAGCTATGTTATTCGGATTCTTTATTTCACCTTAAGTACCTCTGGGTATGGACACTTGAAGTCATCTGAGGTGAAACTATTGCAAAACTTTCCAAAAAATGGTGTGTCTGACACCTAGACACATAACACATGTCCGACACTTGTTGCTGAGTCCGAGTCCGAGTAAGATAGGGCGCGCAAGCTCTCCATCTCCGTTCATTTCTATCCTCAGTTATTTTCTTGATCTCTCTTTGACCCCCAGCCTCACCAGTTTGAAAGCTTTGGGAGGAAGGAAGACGATGAAAGGTGCTCTAGTAATTGACCACTCTACTCAATTATGTGAAGCCTGTCTATTCGGAAAACATTCTAGAAAGAGCTTCCCAAAGCAATCTATATCTTGAGCTATTAAGTCACTTCAGCTTCCTCTCTGTTGCTACTTGCTACTGTCCCGTCCTCTTGTCCTTTGTTTCTTCTTCTTCTTCTTCTTCTTCTTCTTCTTCTTCTTCTTCTTCTTTTCTTTTTTCTTTTTTTTTTTTTTTTTTGAATTTTAATTTAGTTAAGTGATCTCCCTGGGTCATGAGCCATGTAAATAAGAGACCAAATAAGAAATTAGGATGTTGTTTTAATTTATTATTTGGCACTGAATAGTGAAGAGAATAATTGGAAACAGTATATTGTATTTGTCCATCTGTAAAGTAGGGAACTTTCTGCCTTTCTGAGTTTGGTCTGTTGATGCAAGGGCAATCACAATTAAGGATTGTCTTTCAGTGAATCAAATGGTCTATTACAAACTTCTGATTATAACAGTGCTTCTTGGGATGCAACTTACAATTCTCATTTCAGGCATTGTATACTTTAGCTTGTGGATTTGTTGATTTGTCCCTATATTTTGTGACTTAAAAGATGTATAAAATTGTTGGAAGATCTTCGTCGTCCTGACATTTTTCATTTGAATTAGCTTTCTGAATGACCAATCTTTCATTCCTTGCAGATGCTTGTTTAATTGATTGTAGCTTCTGTTTAGCAGATCTGCGTTCTGCCCACTTGCAGGTTAACATCTTTGACATTCACATAGTGCGCTGTTTACTTATCATTTTATGTGTTTGCTTAATATATGATTATCTATTACTCCCTCCATCCTTTTCAAATGTTATCAAACCTCTCAAAAACAAGTCCCTCTCAAATGTTTCCAAACCATATTATTCCCACTTACTTCTCTATAATACCCCTCCATTATAAACCAAATACTATTAAAAATTCAACAATCAACCTACTATCCTGTTAAAACTCATAACCCTTTCTCTCTCTTTGCACTATTTATCTCTCTCCACTCCCAATATTAAACTCTTATACATCAAAGGACAAAATTGGAAAAATCAACCCTTCTTTTTTCTTTCTTAATTTTTGTGCAAATATGGTTTGACAACATTTGAGGAGGACGGAGGGAGTACATTCTTATTATCCGACTGCCTGCAGCCTACAGAAAGATATCCACTAATAACACCCAGAAGTTGCAGTTTCTTACATCTACAACATAAAAGTCTGTGTGTGCACGCGTGCATGTGCGTGTATGTGTGTGTGCGTGCGCTCGCGTAACTACCTCCAATTGGCTAACTTGTGCGAAGAAAAACCCATTGCATGTGTGTGTGTGTGTGAACTGAATAGATAGATGACTATCAGACCGCTAAATGGCTAACTTCTGTAAAGAAAAATCCAATGTGTAATTTAGATGTTTCAGGCAGCTTCTCATAGGCTTTAGTGGTGTGCTCTTTGTGCTGTTTGTCATTGAGCCTGAAAGGTCTTTCAAGCCAATTTATTTAGAAGTTTGATTGGGAATGAAAGCCACATGGAAGCTCCATGGATTTTGACTCAAATGGACAGTTTAATTTAATGCTAGAAATGCATACTTTAGATTATTGCTTCAGTAATTTAGCATAGACAGCACCTAAGTTGATTGTCCCCAGTGATTATACTGGTACAAGGCAACTCTTTCTGTTAGTAGAACATTGGATTAAGTTAAGCATCACCATTGAACTAAACTTGGTTGAATATATATGACCTTGTTCATTAATCATTAGCTTGGGATATGGGGGTTTGTAGACTTGTAGTAGTATAAATTGGTATGTCATTTAGTGTTTTCACCATCTTACTCTTCCAGTATACTACCTATCAATATTAATAGAAGTTTTAACAGACAGTAGTTGATATATATTCTGTATGCATTTGTTTGTTACTTTACTTGCATACTGAATTTGTAGATTTTATTTTTAAAACTGTTCTATTCACAATTGATTAAGTCGACTTCTTGGATTGAAAAGATTATATTGGTAGTTATTAGTTGCTTTAGTGTTCAGTATGTGGCAAAAACACATTGCGTAGTGGTATTGAAGGGCAAAGAATAGCTGACGATGATCTCCACCTATGAACCTAGCTAAGGAAATTCCATCTTGCAGTATCCTCCTACATGACTGTGTGTGCTGATGCCCACCCCTTTATCCATTCCAAACTCCCTGTCATTCCACAATTATGCTCCTTCCCCTCCTCACCCCCAGCCTGCTAAAAAAAGGACTAAAGTTCTGTGAAATATATGTGGTCGCAATCTATGTATTCCAAGAGAAAAGGCATCTAGCTTAAGAGCTTTTTCATAGCTTTCTGGCGACTTATTTTCTTTGAATCATTTGATAATAGTGTAATTTCCCTCGTTTGGTCTCTCTCTCTCTCTCTCTCTCTCTCTCTCTCTCCCCCCCCCCCCCCAACCCCAAGTGCAAAAAGAAGAAAAACTAGATTGTCTATTTGTATCTTGAATTTTAAATTGCATTGTAGTCTAAACAAACTCAAGTTTTCTATGTGCTACAATCTACTAAGACACATTTAAGTTTATAGATATTATATCTTGTTCTGACATGATATGTAGCTGATAGAGTGATACTTTAATATTGACTACCTAATTTACCTCCATGTGCATTTTTTTCCCAATTCCATACCAATATATATGCTCGATGAAAATTCTATTTGTGGCAATGTGTTGTATTGGATACAAATTATGATTGTTAATCTGATTGTCTTTTCTTTTCAGGCAGCAGATCTTACTAATGCCAACTTAGAGGGGGCCAATCTGGAAGGTGCCAACCTCAAGGTAAAACTGGTTTAGGTTAATTCAGTTACTTTGTACTTTGTAGTGTGCATATATTTGAAATACTTCACTATATATTAGCTGATGATTTCTAGGATGTGGTAATTTAGGCACAGCATAAAAGGTGTACTAAAAGTGATAGAGATGAGAACAACAAAAGAGGAAATAATGTGATTTTTATAATTGTTTGCAGGAGGCAAAATTGACCAATGCCAATCTAAAAGGGGCAAACCTTCAACGAGCTTATTTGCGGCACGTCGATCTTCGAGAAACAGTAAGTTTATCCAATTAGTTTTTTCTATATGTCTATCTTTTAGAGTTCATGTTCTGTGCATAAGCAGTAGGCAGCCTATGATTTTGTCCATGGACACACCAAAATAGAGGCTTATGCTATGTCTATAAACTTATTTGCATGCTGAATCAATAGTTTCATATGTAGACGTTCCAGTATTAGAAAGTTTTTTAATCTGGTCAACAAAAAAGTTTGGTACTTTTATAACATCACATGATGATTTTAGTCTTGCTGTTCAGCTAGTTTCTGTTTGAGCTTGGCCAATGTTGTCTATACATATTTGGCACTAAAACATCACTTTTCTGTCGGGAAACACCCAAAGGTTCTCGGTATACGAGCTCTTTTGTGAAAAGGTGGTTAATTAAAGTAGATGGCTACTTAAATAATCACCTATTTAAAAGGTAGTTTTCCACGTGTTAGGTTGGCACCTGGTAGATTAATCTTAAACAGAAGGGCACTGCATAGACCTTTAAAAACCTTCTTAACCATGTAGATTAGTCCAAAACTTAGGGCCAAGGGGCACCATGACGAAATTCTTAATAAATAACTTCTAGAGTTCACTTGGGCAATATTTGAAAAGATTAGTAGAAATTAATGGTAATTTTGGGATTTTAGAGGTCATTGAGAGAGAACATTGCCTTCGGATAAACTTTCTCATAAGTTTCAGTTGACTTTCTAAGTTTCTAAGTTTCTGAAATGGGAAATGTGGCCCCTAAGAGAGCTTTTGTGCATCAAAGGTAAAAAATCCATTTTGGGGCTAAAGTATGTAATTAACTTATGATTTGCCAATAAACAAAAGGCCTTTGTTGTATTAGCAAAACTGATATTTTCTTTATAATTGAAAGACAATAATCAGTTTTGTCCACACGCCCTCTCCCCCCGCTGCCCTCCTAGAGCCCATTCGCTTGCCAGTTTGTCCTCATTCTCCTCAGGCCCTTTCCATTTGTTCAAGAAAATGTCTATGTATTATGCATACAGGTGGGACTTGTAATAATTAGAAAAATAAGGGTCAGAAAATACAAAAGCAAGAATGTTGATGTCAAAGAGGGATAAAAATTCAAATTTAGTTGTAAGTGGAGGGAAACATGCAAGGGATAAGATAGCTGAAACAAAACTTGATCTGGCACCTCGGATAAGAAATATTGGCATATAGCTTTGTAGGTAAACTTTAGGTATTTATTGCTAAAGTCAGATCTCTCACTCTTCTCAGTTCGCCCCTTTGAAATTGCACAAATATATTAGAGCTTTAGCTGGAGGGCATCCAGAGTTCCCTTCATTCTCAATATTTCTCATTTCCCCTCTTAATCTTAAAAGAGTTTCAGATATTTTGCTGAGATGCATAACTAGAATTCATCTAGAAGGACAATGGACACTTCAGAATGCGCTTGTGCCTTTTTGTTTGTTATTGTTACTTTAAAAACTCACATGACTGGTTTACTGCACATGTTACGACAGAGAATCTTAGGCTGTTAGATATGTGTTGATTCATAAGTAGAACTTGGTTTACTTAGTGATGGAAGCTTGTGGCACTCTACGGCTCAACTAATAGCTGGCTTGTTTCTAGTTTGCAGTTCATAAGCTTTTAAAGCCAACCAAGTATATAGGAGAAATATGCACATTTAAAGCCTGATTCTGAGTTTTCCTTTTAGCTTTCTAGCTTGTTTTCATAAGTGAATCTTGCGCAACCTTTCAAGTCCTAGTCACATCTTTTGAGTTGCCTAACTTTACAGTCGTCTTGGTTTAGTGAGCATCCAAACTATAGGGTAAGTTTGATTATCTGCATCTTTGTAATACCATTATCTGTCCTCAAATGGCATCTTTTAGAAAAGAAAAAAGTGAAGAAATAATTTCTCCTTGAATGATAAAACTGTACTGCAATTCGCATGCTTTTAATCGAACAAACCCTGTGAGTAAAAGCACATAATTCTTCTCTTGTTACTTTGCGTTTAGCATTTGGAAGGTGCAAAGCTTGATGGTGCCAACTTGCTTGGAGCAATTCGATGACATGGCTGGGCTTATGGATGTAAATGTCGACAAGACTATTTGTGCCTTGTCTATTTATTGGTCACCCTTTTCTTTCTTTGATCTTGGAAATCATTGTTGAACTGGGGTATATCTGAACACAAAGCTATACACTTGTAGCTTATAGGCTGTGAACTGAATCAAATTTTAGTGTATTGACTCTTTATTCATGCCACCATAGTGCATATGTGCATTGGGTTGCTACTGTAACTTTGACTCTGGAAAGAGTTCATATGTATATATCGACGATTAAATCAAATCAGTTTTGTTGTGAATTATCCTTTCTGTTAAAGCAACAGCCCCAAAGAACAGCATACCAGGTACAGGGGGTAGGAAATAGAGGCAAAGGGAGCAGCATACATTCTCTCAGCAAGTTGAGATAGAGATGGCACTGAAAGCAATTTCCACCAACCCTTTGAGATGTTTGGCATCCTCCATCCCCAGCTTATATACAGAGCACCTTCTCTTTTTGAGATGATAAAAAGAGCACTACTTTAGCTTGAAGACCTTGTGGAACCCTACTAATATATCCCGGCCTTTTATTTTGAATTTATTGTTTACCAAGTCCAACATTCATGAGCTTGACGCTTGATAAGTGACAAGTAGACCTGACAAAAGTCGATCCGACTCGAAAACTAACTGAACGTGACACATTGCTAATCGACTTATATCGAACTTGAAAAAAAGCAGACGCTTTCCAACTCCATAACATGAGCATTGAGGGACACGAATGAGGCTTTGCTTGTACATGTTCATACATCTCTTCCACTTGTCATCATTGGCGGATTGAGAGGGGTGCCCTAGCTGCGTGTGAACATCCATTATTTGGGGAAAAACATTGACAGGTTAGGTAAAATGGGAAAAAAAAAAAAAAAAAAAAATCCTCTAGTGGCCCACCCAAAGGTTCTCTCCTTTCTTTTTGTTGGGGACTGCCGGCCAAAACCAGACCTGAGATCTAAGATCTCGCATCTTCATTCTTTCAGTTCACATTACAAAACACCAACCGTTCTTCTTCCTCGGCTCGAATCCAAGCTCCAAAAGTCCGATCACGACTGGTTGGGTGAGATTGTGCGAAGGCGAACAGTGAACGGTGAAGACAGCGGTGCCGCCGTGCCGCCCTCTATCATCTTCAAGGTTGAATTCATCGGTTTTTTTTTTTTTTTTTTTTTTACTAATCTGGAGTTTTTCTTCACTCTTTTAACACTGTTGTTTTCGTTCTCTTGTATGAGTATGTTCCAAGTTTAACTTCAAAATAGCTGTAATTTGTTTGATTTGTGTCACTTGGAAATTTGAGAAAGTGAATATTTTGGTATAGCTAGTGAAAAATTGGTTGACTTCAACTTGGAATCTATGTCCTTTTGTCTCTACTTAGGACCTTAGATTATTTATTACTCCACTAAGTAGAGTTTAGTTTTGATGGTCTTATATATCAATGAAGAAGATACTATATGTATTCTTTATTGAGTCTGTTTTACTAGTTATGTTTGAGGAGTTTAGTTGGAATAATTGTAATTTTTTGAGGAGTTAGGTTTCCGAAAATAATGTGGTTGATCGTTTTCAAACAAGAAGGTTTGTTGAAAGCTTGTAATTTTTTTCCATATGTATCCCATTAGACAATCGGTTGTAATTTTATACCGCAAGACTTTTTAATGTCCACATGTGCTGTATGTACTATTCAATTTTGAATTTTATTTTGGCACCCTTATTAATGGTTTTCTGGATCCGCCACTGCTTGTCATCATCACCTCGGTTGATAAATCAATTCAAGGGGGAAACGAGATATGGGCTTCAATTGGAAAGACATTGAAACCTAACAAGAGGTCGGTGGTAAAAGCACTTGATGAATGAGCAACACTGCCAACACCTCATCAAGATTTACTTTTTTTATTTTTATTTTTTAAGGGTACATCATCATTAAGATTACTTTAGTAAGAAATAGAGATAATAATGATAATTAAAATGGGAAAAGGAAAAGTGGAAAAGAAACAACAAAAATCCAAAAAACTAACCGTCCAAATCTCATGTTTGTCGGCTTCCCTCCAGCGATTTAGCGGATCTTGCCGCCGCGTAATAGTTACATTCGTGGAACTTGCAAGATGCCACTTTGTGTAGCACTTTTTTTTTTTTTTTTTCTTTGATTGCAATTTGGGGTTACTTTTAGCTATTTACGATGATTTTTTACAACTTATGCTAGTTTTGAAATTGCAATAAAGTTATCTATAACCTGTAAAAAGTCATACTCAAGTAGTTAAAAATTATTCTAAATTATGAAAATTCAGCTTTAAAATGAATTGCCTAACCGTTAAACATGTGTAAATTCATTGATTCCGCTTGTAATGTGAGACCACTCGCAAGCTCCCAAGCCAACCAATTTTATACTACCTACTTAGTATGCCTTACGTCTACATCTGCCTCTACTACTTGCTCCCAACTAACCCCATGCCACATAATAATTAATGCTTTATATTACTTGCATTGTTTTCCACTAACCAATACATACATACCACAGAAAGTTGATGTTAGTACATGGAACCAAGTCAGTCGATATGCCACTGTTTCAGATATCACAAAGTTCACAACTTGTCTTGATTAATGTAATTCGGGCTGGCCATGGCCGTACTGGGCCGGCCCACGTACCGTGCTGGCATGCCTAGTGCTTTTGGAGGCCCGGTCCGACCCACGGCCCACCGAATGTGTGCCGTGTCATGCCACCTATTCTCAAAAGCGGCTCATGGACGGCCCACGGCCCATCGTGTCGTGCTTCATGCCGACGTGTTGTGCCTTTACAAATTTTTAAATTTTACATTAAAATATTATATTTTTACCGTGACGTGTCGTGCCTGTCGTGCCTAGGCACACGATTTTCCTGAAATTGTGGCCTGGCACGACACACCACGTCGTGGGCCGTGCTGGGCCGTGCCTGAGGTGGGCTCGTGCCTTGCCCGTACCAAATTCGTGCTGGTCCGTGCCGTCCGTGGGCTAGCCTGCCCTATGGGTTAGCCCGGCCCATGGGCTAGCCCGACCCATGGCCAGCTCTAAATGTAATGTGCAAACAAGGGAGATTCTACAAGTGTGTGTATATATATATATATATATATATATATATATGATACTCGTATATATAGGGATTGAAGATGTGTTAAATTAACCTTTACGGATGGTGGGGTGATGGCCACGCAGTGTAGTAGTGTCGGCAAGATTGATAAATGATAAAGCCAATGCCCTCGACAACTTCTCTTTCACTCTATTTGGATTGGATCGATAGATGGAGAAATTATTCAGACAGGATATAAACATATTTAGCTTGAAGTTGACAATCAAATATCCCGTTATTAATCCTCTATCTAGTGGAGATTGATATTCAAATTCAATTCATGGCAAATTCAACTCTTGATTTAAGATGTTCTAGTTTTCATGCATCCATAATGTGAAGAAGTCAGAATATGTCACATCTATGGTGAAGGAAATGGAAATCAATCAAGCAACTAATTACTTTATCCGTTTCAATTTTATCTTGTCTTTGACTTTTTTTTGGTCAAACATTGTAAACTTTAACTATTAAATTATGAAAAGTTATAAAGTTTTATAAAGTAAAAATAATATTTTTAGATTCATTTTAACTAGCACTTCCAAAATATCAAATTTTTATAAGTTTTGTAGTTATAGAATTGTAGTTATACGTGGTCAAAGTGTCGTCTCGTAGACTATGAAAAGGTCAAAGACAAGATAAAAAAGAAACGGAGGTAGTAACTAGTTAGTAAAAGTCAAAGTATATTAAGTAATGCTACATCCATATCAATTATAGATGAAGTTTTTTCATAAGATGAAGCGGGCCGACCCCAAACTTTTTTATCACATTTATTAGGATATCGATAGTCATAACTAGATAAATTTTTCTTTATCCCGTTTAGATTATTATTATTCTAATAGAGGTGATAAAAAGCGTGGACCCATCTATTATGGAAAAAAATCCATCCATAACTGATATGGATGTAACATTATTCCAATATATTGTATGCTGACGAGGTTGATTGGGACAACTCTTGAGAGCTTGGTTATCTAACCTTTCACTCCTTATTGGTAAGAAAATGGTAAATTATTTTATAAATAAGGGAAATTTCCATAGAAAATATTGTAAACACGTATAGAATATTTGTTAACAAAATAATAGTTTCAGCAAATGAAATAGGGAGTGGAAAATTATCATTGATTGATAGCAATAATAAATGTCATTCAATTGAAATGAACATCGCTGATTTGATCTGCACAAAACACGTACAACCCAAACCAGTTTGACTCGACGATCCAAGCATAAACTAATCTGAAACCGGACTAACCGAAACATCACGAGAACTCGAAGTAAACAGAAGCTAATACCAGATTCCAAAGTTATGCGTGCATATTCTTTTCAAGGTGTTCAAACTCAAAAAAACTCCACAGTTTAGCGTGTTTGGTTGGCAATAGTATATTGGAATGGGTGACCTCTTTGAAAGTTTCTCAATAGCATGCGAATGAGGTCAAAGCATTTTGGAAACACTTGTGGTGCTTTGTAGAGTCAGTCCTCAACCACGAAAACGGATCTTTGTAGCACCAAACATCATGTGTAGGAGGTTGGGGTGTTACATGGTACTCGATAGTTAGGTCATAATTGTTTCATTCGTGATGTATATGTATTCAAAATAATCATGGATTGCTGAAAATTCATAATTGTTTCATTCGTGATGTATATGTATTCAAAATAATCATGGATTGCTGAAAATTCTGCAAATTTTAATCCAATATGCAACCAAAATTAACATTGACCTGACTTCAATCCTTTAAAAATCTATAATCCAAAGATGACCAATTCGATATTGACCCGAAGATTTCGAACCCAAATCCGACCTGGCTCAAAATAATACAACTAATCATAACCTGAACCCGGACAACCAACTAATTACGAATCGATTTGAAAAATTGAAAAAATATATAGGTATGGCACATTGGCACGAGCGGTCGTGGGCAGCCACCCGACAAAGAAGCCGCATGAAGCCCAGTGATTAAATCGGGTCAGATCTCTAAAAGCTCCAACCACACTGATATAGCACGTGGACCGGCCAAACCTGGCCCATGCTACCTCTACTCGTAAGAACCAAAAGCCAAATCTCCCATATAATATAATAAGATAAATAAAGAAAGAAATATTACTTACTACAAAGTGCATGAACCCATGATACGCGGTAGGCACGTAGTGTAGCATGTGGAATGAATTACGTTACAAACGCGGAGAATCTCTTCATAATCTATTACTAAAAAACACCTACCATCATATATCTTATCTTATCTAAATTAGTCACGAGATATTTTTATAATAACCCATAACATTATTCAATCTCAACTCTCCCCCACATTGAACGCCTATAAATTCTAAGCACCCCAAACTCAATTTCCACAATTCACCATTCACATCCTACACAATATAAAGTCACCCCTTAATTGACCAAAAGTCACAGCAAGAAAACCAAAATGTCAGGGATTATGCACAAGATTGAGGAGACCCTCCACATTGGAGGCCACCACAAGGATGAGGACAAGAAAGATCACAAGAAAGATGAAGGTCACCAAAGTGGGGATCACAAGAAGGGAGAGCATGGTCATGATGATAAACACCACAAGGAAGGTGGTCTAATGGCCAAGATCCATGGTGATGGTGATCATCATGATAAACACGACGGCGAGAAGAAGAAGAAAAAGAAAGACAAGAAGAAGAAGGAGCATGGCCATGATCACCATGGCGATAGCAGTAGCAGCAGCGACAGCGATTAGATCGCCCCACCATAGCTAAGGTATGAATTTGTGTAGTCTTAAGCATAAGCAATACATTTTTACTTGCATACATTTGATTTAATTTATTAGGGTGACTTTTCTCCCGAATAGGGGTAAAAAAAAAAAAAAAAAGCTACAAACATGGGTGATATTTCTGTAAAAAGGGGTGACTTTTTCTCATAAAATTAAAGATGGTGCAAATTTTCAATCAGTATTTATTTGGATACACTCGGTTTATATAAGTTTTTGGCGAAATAGTATAGTCTTGTTCATTACAATGATAGATTAGATTTCATTATATTTACGAAAATACTATTCTTTATTATGTTTGGATTTAGTTGTCATATTGTATTTTACTGTAATTTTTTTTCTTTATCGATTAGTTAAACTAACCACATAAAAATATTTAGATTCTGAAAATCATATTTTAAATAGAGAATATTATCATAAACTATAATAACTGATTATATAGATCAAAGTAGTATTCTATGATTTGGAGCAATTACCCCCAATTTTTTAAATTGTTTGATTCTTAGGTATGTCTGAAATGCCAGATCGTTTTGCATTGAAAGTTCATCTTCATATATAATTTTGAGATCTAGATTTAATTTAAAGTTTAACCTTGAGGCTCTATCCCAAAAAAAAAAAATAAATAAATAAATTATTCATAATTAAATTTTGATAGTTAATTTCTGATGTTTAATTTGTTCTTGCAGGGCAGGGGCCACCTAGAAAGAATAAAGAGTGTGTTCAGCCTAGTAGAAGAGCATTGGTGCCTGATGTGTATTTTCTGCTTATAATGAAGGGAAAAGTTGAAATTGTTTCTCTTACCTGTTTGTTGTAGCATAACATTTTTCTTGTTGTGTGATTTTGTTTGATCCATCAGTGAAATGTTAGCCACAATGTTTTT
>BSSO01004738.1:0-14083 GCA_030267885.1 Mesembryanthemum crystallinum | reverse complement strand
CCTTTCCAAACCAATATTTTTCTCCCATCCTTCCATATTAACCCCTCCACTATCTCTTTAATACAATTAAAAAAATCCAACACTCTCTCTCCAATCACTCTCTCTCTTTAAACACCCTACTATCATTACTTTCATATTTCTCAATCAAGGGCAAAAATGTCCAATACTCCATTCCTTAAATCTAATCCAAATAGTGGTTTGGAAAGGTAAAAGAGGGACGGAGGGAGTATTAGTTATAATACTATGCCAAAAGATTATGGGCAAACTTTATAAATTTAGTTGAAATATTGATCATGTAAGAGGTTGGTCATGAAACAAAAGAATGTGCCAGTAACTTTAGATTTACAAGGTAGAAAGAAGATTCCAACATAAAAATATAAAATAAAATAAAAAAAGAGGATTGTGAACACTTTATGATGTTGACAAAATCCATCTTGATACCCAACTATGGTTAACATCGCTTCAAATCATCAACCATGATCTTTTGGTCACTGACAATGCGCCCATGCAAAATTTCTCCAAGATACGTTCTTAAGGTTGTATGAATGTTTTTTTTTTTGGGTTCTTACTTTCTTGAATATACAATCAAAGTCACAACCTTTCAATGAGAGAGGAAAAAAAAAATAAAAAATTGAAGAAATTTAAATGCTGACCAAAACTTTAAATCTTGCAAATCTGTCATTATTTATCATTAACGCTTGCGTATGTAGGTGGGAAATCAGCAATAAGTTGTGAATCTTGTGATCCTTAATTTATTCAGTGTTGGACCGTCCAAGCCAAAAGTCAAGCAAATGCACTATTGAAACTTGAGGTGATGTACTGTTTTATTTTGTGAAAATAAGTACTGTAACTTATAGCAGAGCATTTAAGTATGGAAATAATTATTTGTTGGTACAGCATATATTGGAGACAACTACAGTGATTAGGAAATAGTTTGGTTTTAATTTGTAGATCTTTGGACGGGACACATTGGCAGCAAATACGCAAATATCGTATCAAGCCACCTGATATGGAGGCATTTTACGTATGTCACTCGTGATCTAAAAACTAGTAAGAGTACTAATGATTCAAAAAGTATTTGATTGTGTAGAAACATCAAACACACATTTAATGCTATAAGTTGCAGTTTATTAATAAAGTTGTTGGTGGTTAAAACAAATTGTTTTCGAAGTTATTAGTAGTAGGGACATAATTCCCTAATATTCGGCAATCAAACCAAAACGAGATACTAAACTGTAGCAAACATAAATTGGTTTACACTGACATTTCAAGTCATTGTACCCTACATAATTAAACCAAACAAGATCTGATACAATATTTTGTTGGATAGCTCATCACTGGAAGGCTTAGGATAGGAGATCAAATTGGTAGATGAATCTCAAAGACAAGAGTTGGGACTTTTCTTTCCTTTTTGTGGTTTTAGACAAACATAAATAACCAAACTCTTAATATTGAGGACTGTATTTGTAATCACTGAAACAACTTTCAGATTATTTCAACATGAAGTTAATAAAATTGCATACAGTATTTCTTGAAGCAACGGAAAAGTGGGTTTAGTCTTATCCACCCTACTTTATTAACTGCTCTCCATGAATCTCCTTGTCAAAATTATTTGATATTCACAAAAGCTAATACCAGAACGCACCAACTGTAGAACTTAAGTTCTTTGAATTTCTACCATTATGAACTGCTCAAGGTTTTAAATCAATAAGCAAAACCTTGTCAAGGAAAAGATCAATATATGTTTATGAATATATATTGTAAGAACTAGTACTTGTGAATTGCGCTTAGTTAAAGACCTGATTAACTGAAGGACCTTTTAGTAACGAAACTTGGATTCAAAATCCGTCTTCTTTGACAGATGATAGGAACATCATAAAGACATCAGTTAAAAGACTATATGAAGTTCCTTTATCTGCCAACAATGAAGAAAGTAGAGAATGCCAAGAGAACACTAAAAACAGTAACACAAGCCATATCCAGCACCCTCTCTCTAAAAACATTTCTCTCTTTTCTCCGTCTCTTCATCTCCAAATACTCTTCATGCCTCATTCTCCCTTCATCTTTCTCCCTTGATCTTCTTTTGCCAAACTCCATTGCGCTCGACAAAATCACCGAACTATCCCTACCAGTCAAGTAATTTCCATCCATGTCTTCAACCTGCATGCACGCTTCCCTCACGTGCAACTCTCCTTGCTCCCTCCCACCGCACGTGACCACTACTTTGCACTCCACGAACCCAACCTGGTCGCAGCCCAGGACTGTTGCATACTCAACCCGAACTTCCCCTGTTAGCCAGTGCCTTTGCATTGACACGGGTCTCAGGCTAGAGAAATTCCCAGCCTGTTTCCGGGTTGGATCAATGATCACCCAGCTCAAGGTCAAATTCTCCTCCAACTCTCGCCGCCATGTGCCGTCATCCCAATTGATGATTTTCACTGGGGTGTGCAGAACTTCCTTCGGGTCAAGTAGATCGACCCGGAAAGGCGAGTGCTGGAACCAACCCGAACCAGTTTCAAATTCTATGACTCGGGAGCAAATAGGACTGTTTCGGTACCAAACATCGACAGCTGATATCAGCTTTGATGGGACTGGGACTGATCGACAGTTTAGATTTCTGGGTTGATTGTGGGTAGTTAGTAGCGGGAAAGAATGAGAGATGAAGCTCCGGTGACCACCAGGGAAGGAAGAGATAAGCTGGAACACACGTGGATCATTTACAGAAGGCCACATGGAGATACAAATGTCCCTCCAGAGTGTCTCCTGGGAGGAGAGAGAGTGGAAATACGAGGAGGTGCAGCTTAAAGAGGTGAGGGTCAGACAATCAAGGCGTGTGAGGATGTGGTGTTCAATTATGTCTTGATGGAGGGCAGAGATCATGGTGGCTCCCCCTCGATCGGTGGTGGAGGTGGAGGTGGTGGTGGTGGGAGCCATTGATAGATAGATATTGCTTCTTTTCAGTTTTTTCTTTCTTGGCTCTTGATGATTTATATACGATGTGGCCGTACAAAGTCACCAAAAATATAATAAATGGGGTATCGTATCAGACTACTATAAGGAGTATTGAGAACACAATCTTTTATATACCCACCTAGATTATTGNTTTTCCCTGGGGTTTGACTGTTTGTCTGAAGTTGTAGTGTTATCATCGGCTCATATTGGCGGATTTAAGTGACAACAGCAAATATATGGCAAATTAGGATCTTGATTTTTGACAGGTAAGGAAATCCTATCATGGTCATCATAAATAGAGAAAAAATATAGTGTACCAAATATTTTAGGTGGTCATCAATGAATAGTTGAAATTCTCAAAAAGAAGTAGAGTGCTTAATAGTATCCCATGTCCCTATCATTTTGTTATAATAGGCTAAGTTCTGATCGGGTACAATTGTCATCTTTATAAGGGAACTGAAAAGTCAGGACAAACACGTCTTGGTTAAAGCTTTAAATTTCTGATTGAAAGTCAAAAGAAGATAAGATTAGTTAGTTGGATGAAAATGAATAACCAACTTCCTAGAGCTTAAGACCGAGTAACCAAATATATGGTGTTTTCCACGGGCAAATGAATTACCAATAAAACATGAATATAAAAAGCTTAATATCAACAATAGAACAAATGAAATCATTTTGTATCATAGAAACAAATGATGAGATAACTGATTTAAGAATAACAATTATGAAATTGTGAAAGCCTATAACATGTGGTACTGGATCATTCCATTGTCAAATACAAATTAGGCATCCAGAAAGTAATAAAGTATCATATGCAATTAATAAAATAACAAAGTCAAATCAAAACAAAATTTTCAACTTCCTTAAGGATGGTAAGCAAGATCAAGAACTAACCTGCATGTCTTAGGTGCTGGTGAAAGCTGGAAACTGAGCAATCCTTTCGAAGAAGGAAGCACAACTGGAGCAGAATACGGAAGAAGTTGACAAGTGGTTTCAGACAACCTTAATCCTCAACTTATAAAGAGAAGTAAGCAGTTCATAATGCTCAGACGGTACAGCGTCAATCACTCATCACTCCATGCCGATGGGCCTCCCAATCCAACTTCAGCTGCTGGAGTCAGAAATTGAAGATTAGAAGCAGTAGCACCTTGATTCTTAGCCTTCTTTTTCTTTGATGGGTAAGTAACTAGAGCACTAACTGAATCGACATTCCCAGCAGCTCGGTCATCTCTTCTTTCCCTGCCATTCGGTTTCATACTCTCGTGTGCCAAAAGTTCAGAAAAGGGAGTATCCTTGTCATCAATAACATCAATACCAGCTTTGTCTGCCTTTCTTTTAGATTTTTTATCTTTTGTATGTTCAGGTTCAGGTTCTTGTACTTGAATTTCTTTCTCTACATGTTTCTCTTTTTTCTTCGTTTGCTTCTCCATCTCCACCTTTCTGTCATTGGTGTTAACGTCATCGCTCACAAACTTTTTCCCATCTCCTTTTTTCTTCTTTCGAGGTTCTGAGTCATCCGCGGCACTAACTACAGCATCCTCAACCCTCTGATTCATTTCGTCAACCTTATTCAACTTATCCATTCTTTTAGCATTGAATATCTGCAGACCTGGAACTAATTTACTGATCTGCAATCAACATAATGTGCATATATAACACATCAAACTTTGCTTAATACATAACAAATTTGGAGAAGACGCTAATATAAGCAAATCACTAAAAATTGTCAAGACAAAAGTTGTTCTTACCTTTTTCATTAGCTTAGCTTTCTCAGCTATAGGATTTCCAAGTAGATTAAGGTTTTTTAGGTTATGAAGAGAATGAAGTGCCTGCAATTTTGGCCCAAAACCAACACAAGTGAAAGTAATGCAAATTAGCTCAGCAAAAGAAAGGGTAAGCAACAAGAACAGCAATCAACATCAAAGAAGCAAGCACCACGAACGCATCCAAGCAAATGCATACCTCCAAGTCTGACCACTTTGAGATCGAGTTGTTTCCTAGATCAAGAATTTGGAGCTTCTTGTTATTAGCCAACTCGGATGGAATAGTCTGCAAAGTAAAGGGGGTTTAATATAATGTATATCTATTGCTTTATACTTCCTGAAGGAAAAAGTATGTCAAACAAATATTCTAAGAAAACCAACACAGCAAGCCGATCCCTCAGCATACACAAGTAGAGACTAGAGAGAGCAAGTTGAAAAACAACCTTAATATCATTATGAGCTAGACGGAGTTGTTCCAGTCCACTACAAGCCTTGAGTGAAGAGTCAATAGCTTCTAATTGGCAATTGGAAAGAGAAATCTGAAACCACAAAGAAAAATGAGAAGATGTGAGTTCAGGGGCTACTATGTGACAAAACTACACCAAATTCAATCAGCATCAAAAAAAACTGCCTAACCTTTACAATTGCCTTCAATTTGGCCAATGAACTTCCCATCTTATAGATTGGATTTCTAGATAGAACTGCGATATAATGCAGATGCGAAGGAAACTCACTTAGATAACAAAACTAAAATAAGTATAGCAATATGAAACGTGAGGCTGAATCCAACAACATTATCAGATAAATCTCAACAATCTGTGTAAACTCTAATCATAAGGAGCAGCAACACATCTCTAAATATACAACCACAATAAATTTTGTATCATAACCAAAAGCCTTACCGAGAGTATTCAATTCCTTCAGTTGGTCGAGGCCAGATATCGATGTTATCTCATTGTCTGCAAACAGCCAAAGTAACAAGAAACGAGCGAGCACCGCCTAAGTTATGAAAGCTAACTGATTTCAATCAAAGCATTACACGAACAATGGTGGCTTAAACAGGAAAGCAGACAATATGATAACCATGCAAACACACCGTTTAATATCAATGCACGTAAGTTCAGCAGGTTCTTCACTTCGTCCATTGACTTGAGCTTATTCTTTCCAGCATTAAACACCTAATAATGCACATAAGAAAAGTAGACTAAAATTTTATTCTCAGAATTTAGTACCAACCAAGTGAACTGAATTGCATAGAAATTCTATTCAACTGCTATTGCTCGAATTCGATTATAATTGAATATCAAATGCAGTTGGACAAAGGATAGGGAAAATTGAGAGAAACAAAGAATAAGAGCAAAATTACAGTAAGATTAGTGAGGCCTTCAATCCCTTTCAAGCTCTGAAGCTGATTCTGTTGCACTGATAACCACTTCAAATTCACGCACAACTCCAAACCCTAAAAAAAAAAAAAACAAAATCATATCATAAAGGTTGTTACATGAATTGAAAAAGCACAAAAATAAAAACGAATGAATGAAAGACAGACCTTGAGAGAAGTTAAATTGTTGAAGGTGAGCTCAAGTCTGTCGAGGTTCTTGAAAGCGCTTAAACATGAGACCTGAATGATTGAAACAATTTGCAATTAAAAGATTAGAATGTGGAGAAAATGAGGAAGATGAAGAGAGAGAAAGAGAAAGAGAGTACTGACATCGGTGAGGGCTTTGTGTGTAAGACAGAGAGAAGTGATGGATTGAGGATCGCGAGTCTTCTTGCCCTTGAGAATCTCCTCTCTGCTCAATTCAGCCATGGCTTTTGCAGCCAGGGTTTTGGTGGTGTGAGAGTGACACACACAGTATTTGTGCAAAACCCTACTCTGAACCCAGTACCGGCCAGCGGGCAACGGTTAGTTTCTCTCTCTCTCTCTTTTTTTTCTTTTTCTTTTTTTTTTTTTTTTGGGTTATGTTAGTTACTATAAAACATTTCGTTTGAGAATGAGGTGGTCCAGACTAATATTCCAACGTCTACGATGATTACCACATTTTCGAAAATTAGAATGGTCATTACTAGTTGACTGCTTTATTTTATTTTTTATATATTAAAAAACTATCATTTTTACTCCAGTTATATAATATTTGATCCAAGTATCAAATATTGAGTTAGATTGACCTTGAGAGATGCACTTTCAAGCGAATAAGTAAATTTTACCATTTGTTACAAATTGGGGTGATTGATGTTTATATACATACTCGTACATCAATAGCATAATCATTTTTTTCCCCATCAAAGAGTGGTTCTTTCTTTCAAATCAACTTTCTTTATAACCTGATTTGACACTATTTATCTTTTATAATTTTTACAATCATTGCATATATAAAGGGTAAGACCTGAAGTACTTACTTAGACTAGGGAGAAAATAAAATGATATTTCCGATGGTTAAAAGTATTATCTCTAACTACAAGGTTGACCGTTCAATTCTTATCAACTTTTGTGCCTATTTGAAAATCAAAAAACTAGGAGATGTTTTTTTATCTCAAAATTAGATATATGAACACAAGTAGCAATACATAGGAGTTGGATAGAGTTACAATCAATAGATTGATTTGTATTCATCAGGTGGCTTGTGTGGAACATTTTGGACGATTTAGTCTTTTAGTGCTTTGAAACCATGCTTTAATCTTGAGCGCTATAAACGAGAAGAAAATTCCTCATAACCTTTTGCCATCAAACTATTCTTCATAAGATGAAAAACATAACTATGATCCTCACTCCCTTTAATTTGACATTTGAAGTTGGAGTAGTTCCTTTGAGCTCAACCCTCTGCCTCCGCAGCTCGTCAGATCACAGTCATGATTCTATATTTAAGCATAAACCACAGTCAAATGACAGCTACTTTCCAAAGTAAATACTAGATCATGAAATGTATCTGTCTTGCTGCTCCTGCAGAAGCCTTGCTGAAGACTTGGCGTCCAGATACAAAGAATTAGCTTCCTCAATATCAGCCTACAGATTATACAAAAAGACGAACAAAGCAAACATTCAGAATTTAACCACAGGTATGAAATAACAAGTAGAAACAAGCATGTTTCAATTACCTTGCACATGTTTTCTCGGCCATTCATTCGGGCAATGACGCTCGCAGGTGATAACAGCTGGACTGCATGTCTGTGAAACAGTTCAAAAGGAGTTGAGTCATACTTTTAAGAGTGAGTGGGGAGCAGTAAAATACTTTGAAAGTCAGGTCAACCTCAAAGACGCTTGCAGGCCAATCTCCCCTAGGTAAGCAAGACCCTCTTCATCTACTACCAGTTCTTCAACTTGAGCACGAATTGCTAGAATCTGTCCATACAGTAAAAGTGACACCATGTGAACTCATGCGACAATAGATACTGTTTAACAATTCATACAAATAGCTAAAGATTAGCGGACCTGTATCATCTCAGCTGGGCCATATGTTTCTGTTCGGATTATCAATAGCCGGTCTAGCAGGTCAACAGGTATTCCATGAGGGCTTTTCATTGTAGTTCCCCTGTAAATTATATATTCAATGTTTCGCTCAAAATCAACTGCTTCTTAACCAGTTTTCATCACACATTGTTTGACATCACAGAATGGAACAGCAGAATGCCACACAGAACAGATCATGACCACTATCAAATAAACATTATACATCACAGAAACAATGAACTATGATTAATCCATCAATTGTATTAGTCTGAATGACTGGTTGTAGCTCAGCTCTGTCTGTATCTTCATCTAACATTGGTGGGTGAACAATCTATGAATGCTTTCAAAATAATAGAAAGAGCCGAATTGAGAAATCAAATAGCAACATCGCTAGTTTCAATTTCCAGTCCCCTTTTTGGGTCTTAGAAACTCACAGTGGAAGAGGAAGTTAAAGAGGAGGGAGAGGGGGAGGGATGTGAGAGGCGCTTTAACAAACTATGCAGAATTCCATTCAGAGTCTAGACTTTCTTAATATTTATATATGCAAAAAGCTTCTTACGATCTTACCTCACATCGCATACTCCTCTATTTGTTGCAAAGATCACTATAGGGGATAAAGAGCTCTCCAAAGCTCGATTCAAATATGAAAAGCACTCGATATCAAGCATATGTACCTGCCAACATATTTATTTAATCCACAGCATGATAATTGAATTATTGGCAATGACGAGAGATGAAATGTTTAAGGGGAAAAGCACCTCATCAATAAATAAGACTCCAGGAACGAGCTCTGCGACGCCTTCATCAACATAACGATTAACTACCTGACACAGCAGAATTGTGAGCTAAGTCCATAAACAAATTCAACGTTCTGATGTATTTCAGCTCTTCATACATCAGGAGTTAATGAAGGTGTAAAAGCACTTCTCAGGCAATCAAAAAAGTAAATTAAAATTACAGAATTCCTATGTTATCCCCAGATAACACAAACTTGTGTTGTGTCTGCGTTTTCAGAGAGATAATGCAAAGTGTCAGAGCATAGCAGAAACATAGTCTGACTACAACATCCACAGTGGAGAGAAAATGCAATAAATATATCTATCCAAACACTAATACCTTGTTTATTTCTTGCCGTAACTTATCCGTAATTTCTGTTTTCCTGGGCTTCATCATCTGGCCCATTAGAGACAATATGTCTTGTCCACCTTGAGGCCTAGCATTTGCAGCATCCAGATCATGTAGAGTAACATCCTGATGAGAAAAACCATACATGAGTCAACTGTCAACAAGAAATATGGTCCCTCTGAAAACTAGTGACATTATATTCCAAACTTTGAAGATTGAGACAACTTTCCCCAGAAGATGCTCTCTTTTACATCTCCGAAAATTGCGAATATTCAATGATCGTAATGAATTGTTCTTAATCAAGCTGTATAAGAAAGCAATTTTTGATCATCCATATGCTTTACAATTTGCAGCCATCCTTTAGCACTATGGGTAAACCATAGAACTGACGTTGAAAGGCAAAAATGCATTTTGTATCTTACACTCTTACAGGACATATAGAGGGAAGGTTAGATAAGTTAAACCGATAAAAGTGACTAATAGTAATTACAAATCAGCTTCTCTACTTCAGCAAGAGAGGAGTAATCCATCACTCCAAAAGAAAAAGAAATAAGAAATAAAGTGCTTTCCTATAATAAAATTTCCAGCATATTCCAATCAACCAAAATTTATAGACAGATTATTAAAGTACTACTTATCACAAAATTGCAATTGCCTAGAGATCTTACAAAAACCAGCAACTATTGGAGACCAATATCACTGTATGATTTAAACAACTTGCCTTTACCAACCTAGGAAAAGCATATCATTACGTGCTTGTGACGAACTTGAAGTTGAGCTTGTTGCCTCAGTAGGCACAGTAGCACAGAATGGCAAACAAGAATTCATGCTGTTGATTTCATAATGACAAAAATGCTTGGATTGTTTTTAGCTATAACTTTTAAGAGATGACCTTGGAAAACAGGCCCAGTTTCATAGCTAAAGCGAAAAACTTATTTTAACCCAGCTTTTACTTTTTGCATCCTCATGCAATATAACTACAAAATATAAAAAGCAAAAGCCCAAGCACATCAACCAACTAAGTCATTGGAAGCAAACCTGCACTATCTCCTTTTTCTTATGAACCTCTCCTTTGGGAAGTGGAACATATTCCTCAGCCTCAAGGTCAAATTCTGTCGCAAAAACGTCACTCCTCCCCACCCTCTTAACTGCCCCACTGTTCGCTTCAATAAATATAACATCTCCAACAGCCACCTGCAACCATCAAAAAATGTGAGTACAAAACTTAGATTACTTACCGATTGACAAAAACAAGCAATGGCGGGATCCAAAAAAAACACACTTCAGGTAGACAAAATAATTGATGAAGAAAATAATGAACAACATATGGCATTACCTTTTCCTTTATCAAGGCATCGTATATAGTAGGGTCTAATTTCAGCTGCTTGGTTCCTTTGACAGTTTTTAACCCAATAATTACATGACTAATGCTCTTAGTGTAGCCACCAGTCGAACTCTCAGCTTCTTCTGGGGAGAGCTCTGTCACCTAAAAAACATTAAATAAGTAACGCATTAGATCATACAATCAAAAGTATCACAAGAATTCACTATGACTGTATCACAATTCACGACATATTAAGCAATGCAGTCATGTTTTTGCTGATGAATGTTCATGAAAAGGGGGGAGGGAGAGAAATAGATGAGTTATTTAAATCTCACCTCAACAAATCCGTATAACATGACCATAATTTAATAACCTATTAGATACAGATGCAAGGACATGGAAAAAGAGAACTTGCCTCTCCTTCATAAACCTCCTTGTTTTCCTTGATACGTAGACCAATAGCTCGTCTAAAATTTTCCATAAGAACTTCAGTCTTCTTTACTTCTGATGAGTAAACTTCTGAGCCAACCATAGGGCAGAAGGGAACCTGGAAGCCAAATACATACCTTAGAAGGTCAAATGCTATAATTCCTTACACTGAGACACAATACTGCCCTATCCTTCCTAAGATGTTAATCCAGCAACCGTGTTTTTTTCCAAATAAGAAGTATATATCCATAAGGAAAGGAAATACCAATAGCAGGAACAAACCCATTAAAACCAGAATGAAAGGCGAATATAATCTACCTTGCTTCCAAGCTCCTGAGCAATCCCAAGTGCCAATGCCGTCTTGCCAGTACCGGGAGGGCCAGCAAGTAGCAAGGCTCGACCAGCCATTTTCTTTTGTCGTATCATATCAACTACAAGTCCAGCTGCTTCCCTTGCCTGTGCCTGACCCACAAAGCCAGCAGCCAGGGGTACGGCATTCCCGTTGGCCTGCATACCAAAAATTTACTCTAATTGATTATTCAAAAGGGAGACAAAGTTCCAACAACTAAATCACAACAATGATCCATTATCCAAAGAACACCATGCTACATGAACGGATATATACTCTAGGGCATGTTCACCAACGAGCTCAGAGGGGGCGATCCACACTTAAACACCGCAACGAGCTCCACACTTGTTAAAATTGCTACTAATTGGTTTGGGTCATGAAAAACGAAGACCTAGTTAGTCGCACTGTCCACAGTACCACAAAATTTACCCAATTTTAGGAGTACTACAACACAACCTACCTAGGTATTGAATGATTAGCTAGCAATTAAATAACTGAACAAACGCCATTGAACGCTAACACAAAATTAATTCGTGGAATTTGAAGCTCTCATTCAAGAAACAGCTATAGTATTTCCCCTAACAGTATCGCCTTTCATTAAGCTAAGGCAAAACGTTCATCTCATTCAGCAGCTTAATGGCTGAAGAGAGATCAATTAAGCAGACAATAACTGAAGTTATAGGGGAGAGGGGAAGAGAGAGAGAGAGAGAGAGAGAGAGAGAGAGAGAGAGAGAGAGAGAGAGAGAGAGAAGGGGTTACGTCGAGGCCAAGGGCTTTGATGTGGGTGTGAGTGGCAATACGCTGCTTCTTTGTAGTCGACTGAACTTCTTCAATCTTCATTCTCTCTCTTCTTTCTTTCTTTCTGGGTTTCGTTGGTTGGGGACGAAGAACGGAAGAAGAAGAAGACGACGACTCTGCAACTCAAAGAGCGTTGCTGTCTTTGCTCTTCAGGGCTGGAATGGAACCTCAGTGGTATTGGGCGGGAGGAGGGAAGACAAAAATGTGTCCTGCTATTGCGGCACCTTTGCTGGAATTCTCTCTCCTCTATTCTTCTCTCCCACCTTCTTCTTTCTTTTCCTTTTCAAAAAATAAAAAATAAAAAAAAAATGATAACAAATTCGTAGGGGTACACCAAGATTTATCAAAAATACGATAAGCCATAAAGCATACGTGATACTATAAAAACATTTTGAGGTAAATACTATTTTGAAAAGTTGTATGCAACTTATTATTTTCTTGACCGATCGAGTAAAGTCAATATGAGCAAGTGAATATGACCATGAGAAGTCAATATGTCTAAAAATGTGTTTTCTTTAGCTTTATAGTCTGAAAGATGAGCAAGTGAAGCCATTTTATAGGGTAACAAGACTCTAGTGAAATTATGTCGTTGGGTGCTCGGCCTTGTGGTACTTCATCTATCCTCGTAGCAAAAGCTATAGGGTTACGTGTAGGTGTTAGAGTTACTAGAAGTTATGGTTTCAAGAATGTCACTATTGAGGGTGACAACTTCTCAGCCATCAAAGCTATCGGAGTAGAGTGGCATATCCATTGGAAAATCGCAAGTATTATAGTCATCGTGTTGCTTTTCAATTATGTTGAGAGTTTGCATTGTTTTAAGAAAGCAAGTGCAGCAGCAGATTTTATGGTAAACTAATTGGGGTCATGCTATCCCTTAGTTATTATCTTTGTCGAGTTCTTTCCATCCGTCTTTAACTAATTTATTGGTGAATGACACTTAGGGTAATCTCCTCGAAAGATTATCTTAAGCCTTCCTGCTTCTTTTGGAAGAAACAGACACATAAAAGGTCTAACAAGACATGACTAAAGGGATCTTTTGCTTATGGTTTACGTTTTATTGTTACTCTCGATAGTTCATAGAGTATAGTTAACCATATCCTATCAGTGGAATCATGATTAAATTTCCAAAATAGTGATAAAGCATACCCCAATGTATTTTATGTAACATCTGTACACTTTGTATATTTTGGCTAAATCTCATTATATTATTGAAACTTTTCCATTCTATGTAACATTGTTGTATTTTATTTTATTTTTTTCTTTATAGTTCGACAATTTCTTTCAACAATACTATGTTAACTTTGTAGTCTTATTGTGTTCAATATTATGGCTTTTTACAAGCTTCTTTGATGTGGTTTGTGGGTAAGAGAGGACGGAAAGAAAAACAATGATCCTAGCGCTATCTTAATAATCGCATCACAATGAGCTATTAAGGTAGAAGGGGGAGATTAGCTTAATTAATGAAATTTGTCAAATATTAGTATATAAATACTAATAGCACAATATGGGTCGTACTTACAATGATAACAAGTACAATTATAGGAAATATTAATGAAATTTGTGAAATATTAGTATATATCGATGATATGGATCACGTTTTTGGAGATAAGAGGCATAATAAGTTAATTTCAACGTTATCCTTTTTTATCTTATGACTAAAGCATTATGTAGATTTAGTATATAATGTTCTTCATCTGTCGCATGTTACTATTCATATACTTCACTTTGATATATTTAATTTAGTTTAACACCATTTGATAAACATTCACCCTTGATCTAGAATATACGGATACTCCATTAAATCCTAGATATTTATCAAACGCGCTAAACGCAGGACAAAAAAATTGCCAAACGTAGGACAAATACCTAAAACGCCCTTAACTTAAAAAAACACA
>BSSO01004737.1:0-14084 GCA_030267885.1 Mesembryanthemum crystallinum | reverse complement strand
TGGGACCGTGTATACCTCTTTTTGGTTGATTCTTGCATCATTCATTTGCTCAACTCTTCGCATCTTCGTGTCTTTCAATCCTCCACTCCTCCATGCCTTTGGGCCTCGATCAAGCCTCTCGTTATCATCGTTATTTGCACCTAAAATGCACAAACAAGAGCAAGATACCCCAAAAACGTAAAGAGGCACAAAAGGAGGGGAAACGAAGTGAAAAGAGGAGTAAAAACAACGAATCGTAGTAAGATGGGACATGATTTCAATACAAATAATCGTTAAATATCCACTTTATCACTTCCGAAGGTGAAGGTCCCAAGAGCCACCATCATCTGAAAAAAATGCAGACACTGAAGCATATGAACAGTGGACAGATTATAAACCCGGAAAATTAGGAAGCAAAACAAGAATCCCCCTTCCACACATCTCCCAAAATTGCATGAAGCCCATTACCCACCTTAAATCTAACCAGAAGTAAGAAGAAAGATGGTACCTGGGTAGAGGTTTCCAATTCATATAAAGCTGTTAAATTTGAAGAGAACTGAGCTAAAATTGTTCAATTCTCAAACACCTTAGTACAATGTTGGTGACTATAAGAACACCGCCGATTTTAGACTGACATAGCGTAATTGGTAAGATTTCGTTGCTGTTTAGCAAGCAATTTCTGACCTCAAATGGTGGAAGAGGTGGATGCTGATTAGTTTGCTGGCAACAAACCACAGTGGCAGGTGTGGTGGGTGGAAGATGGTAATGCAGTGTCTTGATTGAGAGAAAAATGGGGCTCTTGTTGTGAAGGAGAGAACCTGGAGTTGTCATGGAGGAAGGGTGAAGACAAGTGCCAGACTCAAGAGGGAGGTATTATCAGTTTAAAAGGGGTTGGGAATGCCGACTGATGGCATCAAAGAAGTGAAACCAGATATGGTCGTTTTATTTTATGGTTTTGCTGTTTTGCTTTTGCATTGTCACCGTCCTTCGAATAAAAGGCTTCAGTGATCGGAGCTTTACCTAACTTGAGCAAGCTTAGCTCATTCCGGCATCATTCCAGCTCAGATTCTGCTCAGGCTATTGACAAGCCAATGTCAAGCCAACCTTTGACCAAGTCGAGCTCGAGGGCTTGCCTGACCTACTTGGCTTAGTACATCCTTACACATCAGCATGCTGTTAGCAATTTGCTTGTTTATTTTTTTATTTTTTATATCCTCTTCAAAGTAGTTTGTCATGTACCATACTTTTGCTCGTTTAGTATATGAATTCAATGTCATATCTTAAATTTAAGTCTAAATGCTTAGCAATGTGTCAGGGGTGTCACATGCCAAAAATTCTTTTGTTTGCTATGAAAAACAGGCTGCCTTTCCAACACAAGAAAAGAGACTAGAGGCTCTGATGTTTTGCACATCTGAGGTATTCATGTATTTGGAAGATAATTTGAAGCTCACTCAGCATAGTATGTCTGATCTGGCAGCAGCCTCAGATGAGTTGGCCGAAATGCATCAACGGGTATGTACTTATCTGGATTCTGAGGACAATTGGCGCTTATATTTACTCTTCTTTTGTTGAATTGGTAATGAATGATTCTTTGTGAGATACAAAAAATGAGTTTAGTTGAAATCCTTATGTTGCTTTTGAAGCTCAGACCCTTGAATTAATTTCGTATATTTTGTATGCATGTCAGAGCATCACAGGATCATTTGATATCATCTATGATTACAGGAAGTTGTCGTGCATTGCTCCTTTTGTTGGACTTGGATATTTTTTCTATTTTCTGTTTATATCTACTTTTATTAAACTGTCTCCGTTTTGATTTCTTGATGAAGAAGCGCATTATATTGTTTGAATATCAGGTGATTTCATCATCATTACTGGCTCTCGCTACACTGCTTGATGTATTGGTGGCGGGCATGAAACCTGAGAGACCTGCTTCTGAAGGCTCAAATGCTGAACCAAAGCATGTAAAAGCTAGAGCTATCGCTATTTCATCGGCGAAAACTTTGTTCTTGGCTCATAATCATTTCTTAGATTTTCTCAAATCTGAAAGCCCTGTTGTTCGGTCCGCTACATATTCAGTGCTGAGAAGCTTCATCAAGAATATCCCTGAGGTCTTTAGTGAAGGAGATGTGAAAGCTCTAGCTCCTGCAATACTGGGCGCGTTTCAAGAAAAAGATCCATCTTGTCACACAGCAATATGGGAAACAATTTTGCTGTTTTGCAGAAGATTTCCTGGAAGCTGGTCTTATGTAAATCTCCAGAAAACAATTTTGAATCGCTTTTGGCAATTCCTCAGAAATGGCTGCTTTGGATCACGGCAAGTGTCTTATCCTGCTTTAGTGCTCTTCCTAGATGCTTTACCTTCCGAAGTAATAGGTAGGGAGGGATTCTTTCTTGACTTCTTTCGGAACTTATGGGCTGGAAAGAATGCATCTCATCCTAATGATGCTGATCGGCTAGCATTCTTTTTGGCTGTTAAAGAATGTTTCCTCTGGGGCTTACATAATTCTTCAAGGTATGTTATTTCGAATTCATATCATTGACTATATTGCTTGTGAGTTTCTCTTGTTTGTTGTGGCTCTGCTTGAATCTTAGATTTTCCTGTTGGGAAAAATATCAAGTTGGGTACACCATACACCTAGGTTTGGCAAAATCATAGTCCTTGAGCTCATGGTTTTAGAAATTATTACCTGTTATGTTGTTTACTGTGCTGTTACTTTATGTGATATTGTGATGTGGCAATAATCATTGTCAAAGTTATGTACCCCCATTTAAAAGAGTTAATAACGTGATTTGAAACTAAAATCTATGAAGATTTGTCAACTTGGCCAGATCTACATGGTCTTGTTTAGTGGCTAGGGAAAAAAGAAAAGAAAACTTATCAGGGAGAACACCAGAACTATGTTACTCGGACTCGAATATAATTGTCCAACTAAGCTACATGTCCAAGTGTTGGACATGGCCATTTTCTGGAAATTTTGCGTGTTTTTGGCCCTAAATTCAGGCATCAAATTTCCATACTCATGTTCGAGTGTTGAGGATCTGACATGGATCCCTGAGGTAAAATGAAGAGTCCGAGTAACATAGAACCAGAATGAAGAATGGGCAAAAAAGGTAAATTTAGTGGGGGCTGCCTCTGTTGTTCTGTTCCTTCTGTGTATGCAATTAACCTCAGTGGTGATATTTACCCCATCTGGAATTCACCAGCATTTTGAGAGAGAGCTCTTGAATATCACCTCATTCATAGATGCCTAACTACAGGTTGGCACCACTCTACAATCATTCCACCTGTTTTCACAACTGCTATACTGCAAAGGATCCCCAGAGCTAGAGTGGACAATCATTGAGCCCATCTTCTTTGCTTCCCTGAAACCCCAAACAATGCCTCCATTTTATATCCCCTGTAAACAGCAAATGGATGGAAAAGAATCAAGGAAAACCTTTCCTTTTTCTAGAGAATTGTAGTTTGATAAGTATATCTCAATTCTCTTTTGCGGCATGGTAATCCACTCAAATATTGTAAGAAATTCACTATTTGATCACATTTGGATTCTCTCTTGATACCCTTGATGGAAAATGTGAAACATTATCTGAGAGTTCTGAGAAGATATCTGATGGAATCTAGTAGCAAGCAAACTAGGGAGGAGAAATTTTCTGTTTTTGAGATCTAGCAAGAGATATGGAGTATAGTATGGATAGGGGAGAGGGGAATTGCATCTGTGCCATGTTGATGAGCCTTGGGAGTTAGGATTGGGCTAGGTAATTGCTATTATTTAGAAAGGGTAGGAAGGGTAATATTGAAGGTTTTTAGATGGGATGTTTGACGACACTTTAGGTGCGGCCGGGTGGGGAGATGAAGGAGTACTTCTTTATACACTATCCTTTTGTCTAAAGATTGTGGTTGTGCTTGTTTGGGGTTTCCAATGACGAGTTGGGGAGTTTTATTGTTATGGATGTTGACTGGGAGGATGTCATGTTCTCACATCTGTAATTGCCTGCTTCTTGACAAATACAATCATTGTTGTATCTTAGAATAATTTAATTTAGCTTATAGGTTGGAATAAAATTATAAAACTCTTATCGTGAAACGCTTAAGTTATTTGTGTTCACCTCAACTTTAACCACTAGTCTTAAAACACTTGTTAATCAAACACTGATAATTGGGGCAAGTAATGTCAAAACACTGACCACGATACAAAAGTTGGTCTCAAACAGGGCCTTAGTGAACCAAATGGTGTCAGCCTTTTGTGTCAAGGTAGAGCATGCATTCCTTGAGCTTATGATTGGTGGTCTCTTTAACACAAAGTTATGGCTGTAAATTTGCAGAAGCTCAGAGTGATATAGTGATAATTTTCTTTGCTTTTTAATTATTGGCGTTCTGCTTGCTTGAGTACAATGCAATGTTTGTGCATGGTAACTATCCAAATAACAAAAAAAAAAAAAAAAATGTTTGTGCATGGTATTTTAGGATCTTATGTGTTTCTTTTCTCCTTTTTCCAGGCCTTGTAGTGGTGAAGATGCAATTTACCATTTCCGCGTGTCTCTTGTTGATAATATACTCGTGAAGCTTTTGTTGCACACCTTCTTGTTTGAAACAAGACATGACATCATCCAATCTGGTAAAGATGGGGATGCTTTTGAGGAGACCGCCAAATTGTTCGACAAAAGCTCGTTACAGATTAAACGAGGGGAGTTGCATGATTTGGGGCAATGCATAATCAATATCCTTTCAGCTATGTATCCTTTGGATCAGAAGTTGCTCATTCCCTTTTGTGAAGCATTTAAGAACAGCTTTCTCGAGAATTTTCAGCAAACAGAAAGTGCAGAGGGAGCTTCTGGGAATCTAGTACGAATTATGAAGTTATTAGTGTTGGTGGAGAAGCATGCAAATCTAGAAGCCGAAAGTTGGCCTCTGGACTATCTGGTCGGACCTATGTTGGAAAGGTTTTTTCCACTAGTCATATCACATGTAAGTTGATTATCATTGTCTATGTCACGATCTTCAGGAAGAACTTACTTCTTTTTATTTTTATTTTATTTAGAAGGAATTTTTTGTCAAATTACCTTAAGTTTCCCACTTTTTGTGGGAAACTACTTTCATATATTTTGTGAAAAACTATCTTTTAAGATGTTTTTGTTTGTTAAGTGCTACTTTTTGACGGAAATGCTGTAACAGTGTTAGATTGGGGCATGTGAAATGACAATTTTATCCCTCCCATTTGATAACTAATTCTCTCTGTGTTCCAAGTCAATTTCAATGGCAGTGAAACCTCCCCTTTCTCTCTCCTCCCTTGATGCTCGGCAGCAAAGAGCTGACCAGAAAACACCTTGTGGATCTGGGTGTTCTTGAAGGAGGACCCGGTTGAGCTTGCACACATGGGCTTGAAAGCTGAAATTCACAACTATGATGGGGTTGGGATTGCGGTAGTGGCCCGAAATGACCCGGTCCATGGGCATGAAATCCGTACATAATGGGTTATCTTGGGCTTGGCTTCTTGGGTCTGGGTACGGACGTAGATGGCACGAGTGTTGAAGTCTAGGTAGACACGGTTCATTATAGTGGTGTTGGGTCAAGTCTCGGCAGCAATGGTGTTAGGTGATGGTGATCAGATGGATAGGGAAGGAATTTGGCAGACTGAAGTTAAGCATTGAAATGATTATGTGGCTGGGTAGCCATGGTTTTGGAAGAGAGAGAAAGGAGATTAAACACAAACACATGTACAGGGAGGGGTAAAAGTGTCATTTCACCTGCCCCAATCTAACACCCTGACAGCTTTTATGTCAAAAGGTAGCAATTCATAAACAAAAACATTTTAAAAGGTAATTTTTCAAAAAAATTTATAAAAGGTAGTTTCCCACAAAAATTGGAAAACTTAAGGTAGTTTTTGACAAAAAATCATATTTAAAAAGTACTAGAGTTTGCTTCTGTGTTATGTCTTTATTGAGTTGGTTCCCCATAAATTTTTTTGGTATGGAAGCTAACCCTCCTGTGTGGTGTTGTGTGCTTTATTTCCTTAGTTACCTTTCTATGATTGTGCTGTGTATCTGCAGCCACAGGGAGAATGCTGAGAAATGTGATCAAAATTGTTGATTTCATTAATTGTAAATTCCTTCTTTCACTATGTAAATTAATCAATACTGACTAATAGTTTAGTATTTTTGTCATTTTTGGTGAAAGCTGAGGATGATGCTTGACTAGAAATCCACATTACTAAGAAGATAATGATTGAGAAATGATTCCTTGCATGTTACAAGTTGTGCATTAAAATTGTTTTAAGTATATCTCACCGTTTTCTGCTTTGTATGATTCAGTCTTCATTGTCTATAACTCTATATATTGTATATAGCATCTTGGGGGCTCACCTTGTTTTTTGTGTTCTTGGGATCAGGACTCACCTGAGGTGGTGAAATTTCTATCAGTTGTAATTTCAATTTTTGGACCACGGAAGATAATACAGAGACTCATTGCTAGTGAGGGGCCTTCTAATGGTGGTTCCTCTGACCAAGATGATAGAGAAGTACACAAATTTCTGGAGGTTTTCGAGAGAACATTTGTCTCTTGGTGTTTCAATGGAAGCGAGAGCTCTGTCAATGCTCGCCTAGATCTTTTGCTTACATTACTGGATGATGAATGCTTTTCTGAGCAGTGGAATATCATTATCTCATATGCTACCAACATGTCTGGAACAGCAAACCATGTGGGAAGTTTGGCAATGCTCATTGAGAAAGCTAGGAAACTGATGAAGAGGAAATCAAAACTCAATGACTTCTCAGCCTCTCAACTTGCATGTTGGCAGCATGAATTACTGGATTCAACTGCTGTTTCCATCATGCAGACTGCTCCTTGCTTTATAGATTCAGATGTTCAGTTCATTCGGTATGGTTGACTTTCATAATTATACTGTTAATAGTTGATGCCATCATACATGCCTTGACTATAGATGCAGCCATAAATGATTAAGGGTAGCATATAGGTCCTGCACATGTCTGTATCCATGGTAGGGGGTTAGATTTTGTGGACCAGCAGCTAACATTTTTGGATGTTTAATGTGCTCTGGAAACATAATGCTTTCCAGTTTGGTAGTTCCCGTGCTTAACATCCTTTGTGAGTATAGTTGCTGCCACATGGCCATGCCTGCTATAATATATTATGTTTGTAGCCCAATAAAGTGTAGTATGATTACATGATCATTTAGTAATTAGGAGTAGTAAATATGTTGGTAACTTTCATTTGCTTTTGGGCTTGTATCTGATTGTTGATGTATTTTATGCTAAGTTGCTAACTGATGTTATTCTTTCTGCCACAGAACGGTACTTGGTGGTTCAACAGAAGATGATATCTTACCTTTTCTGTCTAAAGGTGCAGTCATTCAGATATACGAGGAAGCATTTAGAAACCTAGTAGCTTATGTTATGGGGTCTCGTTTTGCTTGTATCAGGGATTTTGGTTCATTGTTACGCTCTCTTATGAACCCCTCTACGTCAGAGATTAAACATTCTATGGATGTGGCTAAGATGGCTTACTTTTCCCTTGAAGTTCTTGCCGGCAGCTTCTTTAGCATGAAGTCATATTGCGGCGAAAGCGAGTTGCTTCCAGGTATTGCAGGAGTTATGTTTACAATTGATTGGGAATGCAGTATGTCAAAAGCGTCAAAGACTGCTGTGAATGATGGTGCAATGGATAATATTATTGTTAGGCTGGAGTTTGGTGAAGCTATGCATGCTTTCCGCACTAGGATAGGTAGACAAATCTGGAGGAACCTTCCTACACAAAGCCGGATCACCCTGGGAAGTATTCTTACTCAATTCATTAGATCTGCCATTTTTGAGCAGGTTGCATTTGATGCTGGTGTACTTGCATCTTTGTGCTGCAAATGGATGGTTGAAGTTAGTGAGTCTCTCTGTGTGATTCAATCAGAAGAGCAAAATTTGATAGATCTCCTTCTTAGCAGCGATGAATCATGGCCATTATGGGTCATTCCGGATAGCAATTCTAGTGAAAGAAATCCAGTGTTAAAAGTTGAGCATGTTCCAGCTGATGTACATGTAAGTGGAATTTTTTTAATGCTATTTCCTCATTAGTTGGAATATTTCCCAATCTGATACCTATTACTGGTGAGGCATTGCCCAACCAGACCCTGATATCATGCTTCTTGTGCTATTGTGTTCTCTATATTTTTCTTTAAAATGTATATTTATAATTCCTGTCCCATTGTTCTGGACTATGTGGTAATGATCACATCAATGCATAATGCTTTGATGCAACTAGAGGCATCTTAGTAATATAGCCTGAAACTGTATCTGGTTCTGAACAGAGTGAACCACAGAGTACAGGCTGTGTTGGCTATCTGATTCATGGACTCATGGGCACTAGCTTGTTGAGTTCTGTTGTGAGCTCATCGTTTCGATTCTCTCGGTCAGTCCTGTGGTTCAAATGTGAGAATCTAGGTCCTGCAGTGTTAGCTACCACTCTCTTATAATAGGTCTATGTGTAATTCTTGAAAATAAGCACTGGTTGGATCTCATGTTTCTTTGCGTCTTTAATTACTGAAAGAAAACAGCATATTGCCTTCAAATGCTTTAACTACTGCATGTGTCAGTTTAGATATGCATCTCCAGTCAATTTCAGTGTGCAAGTGATTTTATAATAATGACTTGTGGAACTGGAGCTTCTTTTTGAATATCCATGACTGAAGCAATCAGAGCTTAAATACAAGGTGGATTTTATGTGGTCCCTGTTGCTTTATTTTTTGTAGCTCATCCCACAACTGACTACTGTCTTGATTTTGTAGCATTTGCAATTGCTGTTTCTATAGTTGAATGTTTTAACTCATAATGTTCTTTTTCTTCATTCAGGTATCAGAGAATCATGAGTTTGTTGCTTTAGTTGACAAGCTTATCATGGAAATGGGTATCCACAGAGTGATTGGTGGCTCTGGTGCGCACGCTTTAGCTTTAGCGGCTGAAGAGAGAGCAAGCAATGAGCTTGTCACTTCTCAGTCTGATATTTATCGAGCTTGGCTGGCTGCTGAAATGCTTTGCACTTGGAAGTGGCCTGGTGGTAGTGCTTTAGGCACTCTCCTGCCATCTCTGAGTTTTTATGCTAAAAGTGATAGTAGTTGCCGTATTGGCTTGTTTGATTCAATTGTGAACATTTTACTTAAGGGTGCTCTTATATGTGGGGGAAATGGTCAGTTGAGGTATTTCAATACATGGCCGCCTTCAAATAAAGATTTGGATGAGATTGAAGAGCCTTTCTTGAGAGCCCTAGTGTCTCTGCTTTTGACTCTGTTAAATGACGGCATATGGAACCAGGAGAAAGCTGTTGCATTTTCTGAATTGCTTATAAACAAGCTTTATGTAGGTCAAGAAACAGACATGAACTGTTTGCGGATTCTTCCACCTCTTATGTCTGTTCTTGCTCAATCATTGCACAATAATAGAGGATGCAATGATCTCGTGAAAGATTCTTTCAGAGAAACTATTGTGAAGGACTGGCTTGAGAAGACTGTGACGTTCCCATCTTTGATATCTTGGACATCTGGTGAAGGTAAGATAATGTATTTAATCCATTCAAATACACTGTCATATACAAGATAATTTGCAGTTGTTGCAAATATGGCGTATTGCATCTTCTGATTTTGAAGCCTTGTGTTTTAATATGTAGATTGCAATAATTCCCCCCCTCCCCCTCTAGGTCCGTTTCTTTCTTCTTTCTCGTCTCTCTTCTTACAAAATGACTAAGAGGAATAGGAGCACAATAATTATGGGATAGGATGTGGTGAACACCCTTTGGAGTGATGTTCACAATTTGGTTTATATTTGGAGATAGGGTTTTTGTTTGTCCCACTTACTGTATTAATTCCTCTGTCCTTTCCTTCTCCTTTTCCTAAAATCTGATGTATACTTGCAGATAAGGAAGAATGGTTTCAGTTGGCTTTGTCATGCTATCCATTAAGCACAACAAAAGATGCAGGAGAATTGAAGCTGGATCTGAGTTCTTTGGAGAAAAATCTTTTGCTCAATTTGTTCCATAAGCAAAGGCTTGATGCTAACACATCAATTGTCACTAATAACTTACCAGTGGTACAGTTATTACTATCACGGTTGATGGTGATTGCAGTAGGGTGCTGCTGGGAGGAATTTGATGAAGATGATTGGAAATTTGTATTGTCTCACTTGAGACACTGGATTGAATTAGTGGTTACCACGATGGAGGAGGCAGCTGAAAGTTTGGATGTTGAAACTGGAAATGCATCTGAGGATAGTTTGGAGCTTAAAATCAGCAAGCTTGAAGAAATAATGCTGAATCTGGAATCTTCACATATGAATATTGCAACAAATGCCCTTTATGCGTTTTCTGTAGTCATGATGCTTGTTCAATTCCATTCATCGGACAAAACAGAGAAGTTAACAGTCTTGGAGACAGAAGTATGTCATCATACTATCAATCAGGTCCTAGAGGGTATTCTCCGGATATTCTTGTCAGCTGGTGTCGCAGAGGCCACTTCTAGTTTACTATCATGTGAGGAATTGTCCATTATAGCAAGAAGCCAGAATAAGTATTCACACTTTTGGAACTTGGTTGCTTCAACTGTTTCAAAATCTTCTCCACAGGCTAGAGAGCAAGCATTTAAATCAGTTGAGCTTTGGGGCCTGAGAAGCGGTGCTATTAGTTCACTGATGGCCATTTTGTTCTCATCTAAACCAGTATCTTCCTTGCGGCTTGCTTCTTTTGTTCTACTTTCAAGTGCACCATTTTCTAGCTCCGCCATCATGAAGGAAAATGCTTTGAATGATAGTTCTACAGTTGATCAAGGGACGAGCAATCTTGATTTGACTTCAGAGAGTAGTCTTCCTGTGAGGGAGGAGGTACATGGCCTGATACAGAAGTTGCCAGTTGAAATACTTCACGTAGAATTGGAAGCAGAGGAAAGGGTAAGGGTAGTTGTCCTTGGTAATCATATTTAGGCTATGTTTGGCTCACATCTTTTTAAAGTTTTAGCCTTTTCTACTGAAATTAGGCTTTCACGGAAAGAAAAAAAAGGTTTTGCTTGGTTGATCAAGACTATTTTAGGAGCTTTAGTTTTTTTTACCAACAAAGCTACTCCACAACTTTTTGAAGCCTTTTGAGGAGCTTTAGTTTTTTCTACCAAATTTAAAGTTTGGCTTGGGGAAAAAAAATCTTTTTGCTTGAATGATTAAAAGTTTTCAGGAGCTTTAGCTTTATTTATTTTCCTTTTACCAAAGAAAAGCTCTTAAATAAATAGCTGCTCACCCAAGCTTTCAAAATAAGCTCTAGCTAGTTGCAGCTCCCAGCTATAACTCGTAGTATTCAGCTGTGGAATTCACAGCTACAGCTACAAATAATTTGTGACAAACATAGCCTTAATGAATTCTTGGGTCTTGTTTTCATCATCTAATAGAGAACAACTTCTTGTGCCACTGTAACAGTTTATTGATTAAATGAGCATCAAATTTTGCAGATAAATGTTTTCCTTGCTTGGTCTCTGGTTCTATCCTATCTAGCATCTTTGCCATCTTCGTCTCTGGAAAGGGAAAAGTTGGTTCAGCATATACAGGAGTTTGCCTCTTCAGCAATATTGGATTGTCTTTTCCAGCATATTCCATTTGAATTATGTGTGACACAGGGCTCGAAGAAGAAAGACTTGGAGGTCCCACCTGAGCTAGTTGATATTGCTACAGCAGCAACACGTGCCATCAAAACAGGTTCTCTACTATTTGCAGTAGAGTCACTTTGGCCTATTGGACCAGAAAAGGTGGCATCACTTGCTGCTGCAATATTTGGTTTGATGCTTCGAGTTCTCCCAGCTTATGTTCGGGTTTGGTTTAGTGATTTACGTGATCGATCTGCATCATCTGCTATTGAATCTTTCACAAAAGCACGATGCAGTCCCCATTTAGTGTCTGATGAATTATCTCAGGTTAGCATCTGTGGTACCCTCTCATTCTGTAAGGTTGTATGCTATGCATCTATTAGGCCATGCAACTATCAAATAGTCTAGCTTTCGCTCTTACGCCCTCACACATTGTTGAATGATATTATTGTGAAACTGATCATATAATTTATCTTTTTGAAATTATTGATGCAGATAAAGAAATCTGATTTCGTAGACGAGTGTTTTTCTGTCAGTGTAAGCAAATCCGCCAATGAAGTTATTGCTACCTATACCAAGGATGAGACTGGAATGGATTTGGTTATCCGTCTTCCTGCTTCCTACCCGTTGCGGCCTGTAGATGTTGAATGTGCAAGGAGCCTTGGCATTAGTGAAGTGAAGCAAAGGAAATGGTTGTTGTCCATGATGGCATTTGTTCGTAATCAGGTAATAATTTTCCTTGCTGCTAACAAATTTGTTTGGTTTGCTAACAAATGGTCTTGACCTTCTTTGTATGTTTGGTTTTAGAATGGCGCGTTAGCTGAGGCAATACGAACATGGAAGAACAACTTCGACAAGGAATTTGAAGGAGTTGAGGAGTGCCCTATCTGTTACAGTGTGATTCACACTACCAACCACAGCCTTCCTCGACTTGCTTGCAAGACCTGCAAGCACAAATTTCATGCAGCCTGCCTCTATAAATGGTTCTCAACTTCTCACAAGTCAACCTGCCCGTTATGTCAATCTCCGTTTTAATGAAATGGCCGTTAACATGAGGTGAAAGTTACTGATCTAACATCATAAGCTTTTGTGAGTTTTGATTGACCAAAATTTGGCACCTTGGCAAGTAGGGTTTGCCTTTTCCGGAGCAATTAGATCTTGTAAATAAAAGCAATTTGGAGAACTCTGCTTCCTCGTGTGAATATACATACTTGTTTATCCGTTGACAAGTTCTGGTACAAGAATTCTATACAAAGCTCCTGCACTAGATGTGCTACATTATTTGCAGGTAATAAATTCTTCTACTAGTATTCGAAATTGAAACCTGTTCTTGATTGCAACTTTTGAAGACTGGTGAACATAATGTTCGCTTTCCATCGTTGGGTGTTGCTCGTTTCTGTTATTTTCTGTGTGTTGGTGATAGAAGAAGCATTTTTGTATCGATACTAATGATTGTGCAGTAAAATCTTTTTCGACAGGAAACAGGGTAGGTCTTGCTGAATGATGGTTGGAAAATGTTGCTGATTGTGAGGTCAGAGATTTTTTGATGCTGTAAACTGTAGTGTCTGTAACATGAAGTTGTTGTTTCTTATAATGGGGAAAAGCAGTTCATGTTGTCTTTCATCAATTTTGGATGTGATAAAAGGGAGCTGCACTAGGTGAAAAGTTGTATTGAGTAGTTTTTTTTTTTTTACTTAGGAGGTGTTAGGTTTAGAGTTTTCGCTCAAAGTAAAAATATAACAATACATAATAATATACTACTAGAAAAGAATATATATTCTGAAAGGTAATTCTGATTTCCTCCATTAGCAACGTTTGGTTGAATGATTTATTATTTATTACTCTAAATATATTGGATGAATGCAAACTTTATACTCTTGTATGCTTCACATCTGCAAATAAACACCTCGTTGCTGAGATCTCAACATAGTAGCTTAGCTTAATTTTGCATGCCAAGAGAACTGCCAGTGTGCTACTACACTTGCCCATAATAATAATATTTATTACATCAATTACTTTATTAGTAGTTTTGAGTGTGACAGATATTAAATTCAAAATGCATTTAAAAAATTAAAAAATATGCTCAGCGATAGAAAATCAAATTAAATCTGTTGCTAGCCTTGTGATAGATTTCATTCTTCATAGCTGAGTCCACAAAAATACAACTTACGTCACTGTAATTCAGTGTCAAAAAAATTTCCGCCATTGATTTTTTTTTTTTTGCAAAATTGGCATAAATAACACCAACTTTCACTCAGCTGCGATTTTCAGCACGAACTTTGGACGGTTGCAAAATTAGCACCAATTTATTTTTCCCATCAATTAAATGACATGCGCCTCCCCGCCGGTGAGATCTCTCCTGTTAAATGACGACATGTCATCGTTAATTATACTGACGTGTATTATTTTCGTTGAGAATTAATTTCTTTTTCATTTTTTTTGAAAGCTCTATTATTTATAGTTTTATACCCTCCCGACCTACCTGTT